>CAJPEV010000231.1:46311-157433 GCA_905338385.1 Darwinula stevensoni | reverse complement strand
AGACATTCTCTTAGGTGTCAACAACTGGCAAGCTGTTCCTTGCATGGCTTCCCCTGGCCTGTTTGCTGACAGGAAGAAGAACAATTTTTTCAATGTAGCCCTTTTTTCCCCCCTTTTTTTCCTTCTGCACTGATTCTCATGTTTAGAATGGCCTTGTGTAACCCATGTGTTTGCAGGGAATCTGGAGGATTCCAAGCAATGAGGTAGATCGGCCAGGCAGCTTTGCATCTCATATGGGTCGGAGTATCGCTCTACTTGTGGAAGTTCTACAGCAGATGAAGGACCATGGGATGCTTCTCACTCTGGCCATCCACCTAGACAGGAAGCCTGAAGCTGACAAGTCTGTTTGTTACCTTTGCTCAGGAATATAGCCAGAATATCCTTTTAGGAGTTTGCTGAGAAAACCTAACAAACTATTTTTTTTTTAATAGCTATTTTAGACAAAGCTGGATTAACACAATGACTGCCATTCATTAAAATACGAACCTCTACCTATGTACCATGCTGGGAAACAGGGAATGATATGATGAAATATGACTGAGCTTGGTGGCTGACTGGTTCTGGCTTCCATGTGAAACCCTGAGATGAGGGATCGAGTCCAGGTGGTGGCAGGCTCTTCCTCTGCCAAGTCAACCCACCTGCAGTCTCTCTATTGTAAATATGTCAGTTGTCACTTGAGTCCACTGCATGTCCTGCTTCTTCTTTTTTTTAAAGAAAGTACTAAAGAAATTGCTAGTGATACTCATGACCTGGTGCTGTGCAACTGTTGATCACTGGTGCTCTTCATGGGAACCATTGTGTTCAGGAACAGGCAACAATATAATTAGGCATATCTTATAATACAAGGCACCAGGCTGCAGATTATTGGACAAAAAAAAATTGTTTTGCTCTTGGAAGTTTACTAAAGATGTCAGCAGAGGGGGTTTCAGACCAAGAGCTCCATTAAGATTTAAAATTTGTTACTATTTGGAAAGAGAATTTGACTTGGCGGCTATATTTCATGGAAAACTTGAGTTTAGAGTGGCCAGGAGGTTTCTTTAATGATGTTACATACCACACATGACTTTGTCAAACTCTTTTACACCATGATTGTGAACTCAGCTTGCTCAGTGATTTTATATTGTTGCATTACCGTATTTACTCGTGTATAAGGCGCATTTTTTAAACATATTTTCCTGCGATCGATGCGTCTTATACTCGGGGGGAAAAAAAAATTTTTCCGAAAACATTTTTTCAAAGTACCTATAACTCATTGGTCATTTATTTAGACGGAAACAGTCCAAACAAGGAAACAGTATCAACAGGCAGTCAGAACAGTGAAATTATAAAAATAACATGCAAACTGTCGGGATGGCTACGTTATTTCTCCACTTCATTCAGTATCGGAGTCAGAATTTGAGATATCTGGGGTGGAAGTTTGATTCGGGGAGCACTCGTCCTCTGAGGAAGGGTCTTCCCAGAGACAATCGTCTTCGGTTCCATCGAGTGAATTCGATATTCCACACGTTTTGAAACTCTTTCTCACTGTTTCAGGATCAACCATACTCCACGCGCGTTGAATAAACTCGCGTAACTGTGCGAGAGTCGGCTTCCTCTGCTTCCCCGTCGGAGTCACATTGGCAATATTCTCGATTCGAAATTCACTTAGCAATCGACGTAAGTGCACTTTGAAAGGGCGATTCAAGCTCACATCGAGTGGTTGGGGAACGCTTGTTAGGCCTCCTGGGACTTCCACCATCTCTGTCTTTCCCTCTCGCAACTTCTCCTTCGCCGCTTCAGTGGTATGTCCACGGAAGCTGTCAAGGACGAGGAGGCTTCGCAATTCACCATTCGCTTGAACGAGAATTGCTCATGGGCGATTCTCTCAAACGGTTCCTATCCAGTCAATCGTGAGACTTTCAGTCATCCAACCTCTCGGTTGACGTCGGACGTGAACCCCTTTAGGAAAGGTCATGCGAACCGGGAGCGATTTCCGCTTGAAAATGACGAAGGGAGGAAGCTTTGTACCATCAGCAAGACAACCTAACATCGCAGTGCACCTCTCCTTCTCTCCGCCGCTCGTTTTAATGCGGACTTCTCTCGTTCCCTTGTCGTTAACGGTTCGATCACGTGGCATATCAAACCGGACCCCGGTCTCATCGGCATTCCCGATTTGACACATGAGATGCCGATAGTGCTTCCTCGTACGGATGATGCTTCTTTGGAATTCTAAGATCTTCCCCTCCGTGTCTCTTGGAAATTTTTGCGCCACTGAAGTTTTCCGGCGAAGGGAAAATCCAGCCCGCTTCATGAATGTCCACCCTCGTGAAGCTTTCAATTCTGAATGCGATATCCCTTTCGCCATTGCAATTGCGCGGGCTNTGAGATCCTGGCAGATCTTATCGATGGCCTGGGCAAGCCATCTGCCACATTCAATCCACAAGGTTGAGCCCCAATCTTTTCCTTTGCAAGGAAATCCATCAAGTTATTCATGAGAGGTTATGGAATTGCAGGGGAGGAGAAACAGCTGGGAGAGTTGAAGGAAAAAGAGGAACCAATCGAACTTCCCAGAATGATACATGATTGCCTGGCTGGATTGAAAATGTGTATCACAAGATTCCCACATCACTACAAGTCCCTCTATCGCATGGCTTATTTTTATGCCCACTCACAGGTCTGCAAGTAAGATGAAGTTTCCTTGTCTATGCCTATTGTCTTCATTACCTCCAAATACATACTACATGTCTTCTTAACAGGATGTTGAACTGGAGTCGAGACATTCTCTTAGGTGTCAACAACTGGCAAGCTGTTCCTTGCATGGCTTCCCCTGGCCTGTTTGCTGACAGGAAGAAGAACAATTTTTTCAATGTAGCCCTTTTTTCCCCCCTTTTTTTCCTTCTGAACTGATTCTCAGGTTTAGAATGGTCTTGTGTAACCCATGTGTTGCAGGGAATCTGGAGGATTCCAAGCAATGAGGTAGATCGGCCAGGCAGCTTTGCATCTCATATGGGCCGGAGTATCGCTCTACTTGTGGAAGTTCTACAGCAGATGAAGGACCATGGGATGCTTCTCACTCTGGCCATCCACCTTGACAGGAAGCCTGAAGCTGACAAGTCTGTTTGTTACCTTTGCTCAGGAATATAGCCAGAATATCCTTTTAGGAGTTTGCTGAGAAAACCTAACAAACTATTTGTTTTTAATAGCTATTTTAGACAAAGCTGGATTAACACAATGACTGCCATTCATTAAAATACGAACCTCTCTACCTGTGTATAATGGCTAGGAAACAGGGAATGAAATGATGAAATATGACTGAGCTTGGTGGCTGACTGGTTCTGGCTTCCATATGAAACCCTGAGATGAGGGATCGAGTCCAGGTGGTGGCAGGCTCTTTGCCAAGTCAACCCACCTGCAGTCTCTATTGTAAATATGTCAGTTGTCACTTGAGTCCACTGCATGTCCTGCTTCTTCTTTTTTTTAAAGAAAGTACTAAAGAAATTGCTAGTGATAATCATGACCTGGTGTTGTGCAACTGTTGATCACTGGTGCTCTTCATGGGAACCATTGTGTTCAGGAACAGGCAACAAGATAATTAGGCATATCTTCTAATACAAGGCACCAGGCTGCAGATTATTGGGAAAAAAAAAATGTTTTGCTCTTAGAAGTTTACTAAAGATGTCAGCAGAGGGGGTTTCAGACCAAGAGCTTCATTAAGATTTAAAATTTGTTACTATTTGGAAAGAGACTTGGCTATATTTCATGGAAAACTTGAGTTTAGAGTGGCCAGGAGGTTTCTTTAATGATGTTACATACCACACATGACTTTGTCAAACTCTTTTACACCATGATTGTGAACTCAGCTTGCTCAGTGATTTTATATTGTTGCATTACCGTATTTACTCGTGTATAAGGCGCATTTTTTAAACATATTTTCCTGCGATCGATGCGTCTTATACTCAGGGGGAAAAAAAAATTTTCCGAAAACATTTTTTCAACGTACCTATAACTCATTGGTCATTTATTTAGACGGAAACAGTATCAACAGGCAGTCAGAACAGTGAAATTATAAAAATAACATGCAAACTGTCGGGATGGGTACGTTATTTCTCCACTTCATTCAGTATCGGAGTCAGAATTTGAGATATCTGGGGTGGAAGTTTTGATTCGGGGAGTACTCGTCCTCTGAGGAAGGGTCTTCCCAGAGACAATCGTCTTCGGTTCCATCGAGTGAATTCGATATTCCACACGTTTTGAAACTCTTTCTCACTGGTTCAGGATCAACCATACTCCAGGCGCGTTGAATAAACTCGCATAACAGAGTCGGCTTCCTCTGCTTCCCCGTCGGAGTCACATTGGCAATATTCTCGATTCGAAATCGACGTAAGTGCACTTTGCAAGGGCGAGTCAAGCTCACATCGAGTGGTTGGAGAACGCTTGTTAGGCCTCCTGGGACTTCCACCATCTCTGTCTCTCCCTCACGCAATTTTTCCTTCGCAGCTTCAGTGGTATGTCCACGGAAGCTGTCAAGGACGAGGAGGCTTCGCAATTCACCATTCGCTTGAACGAGAATTGCTCCTGGGCGATTCTCCCAAACGGTTCCTATCCAGTCAATCGTGAGACTTGCAGTCATCCAACCTCTCGGTTGACGTCGGACGTGAACCCCTTTAGGAAAGGTCATGCGAACCGGGAGAGATTTCCGCTTGAAAATGACGAAGGGAGGAAGCTTTGTAGCATCAGCAAGACAACCTAACATCGCAGTGCACCTCTCCTTCTCTCCGCCGCTCGTTTTAATACGGACTTCTCTCGTTCCCTTGTCGTTAACGGTTCGATCACATGGCATATCAAACCGGACCCCGGTCTCATCGGCATTCCCGATTTGACACATGAGATGCCGATAGTGCTTCCTCGTACGGATGAGGCTTCTTTGCTATTCTAAGATCTTCTCCTCCGTGTCTCTTGGAAATTTTTGCGCCACTGAAGTTTTCCGGCGAAGGGAAAATCCAGCCCGCTTCATGAATGTCCACCCTCGTGAAGCTTTCAATTCTGAATGCGATATCCCTTTCGCCATTGCAATTGCGCGGGCTCGCGTCTGGATCATCTCTATGGTTACACGTAGACCATCCTTTCGAGACCTAAAATCGACAAAGGGCCCAAATGAAGACTTCGATATGCTTAGGAACGAAGCGATATGTTTACACGGTATGCTTCACCGAGGATTTTATTACAGAAGTACGGACTCACTCTTTGACATGTTCGGCCACTTCCTTTTCAATTTCCGGAAACGATTCCTTTTTCCCACGGAAGGCCATGCGAGTCTTTCGCGCCCCGCTCGACTTCGTCTCCTGGATCCACTTCCGTATGCAACTTTCCCCGATGTCGTACTTTCGACCTATTGGGCGGATGCCAAACTCCTTCGCTTCTTGAATCACTTTGAGTTTCTCACCAGCAGTGTAACTTCGCCGTTCGTTGCCCATTTTCACGGATGACGAAATGAGACTGAAATGTGCCCCCTGTCACACGAGGTCAGGAAAATGAAAGGGAAACGAGGCTCGACCGATCTGATGACCGGGTTTTCCCTTTCCCATCCCCCTTGCCCCTGAGGACGTCCCTCTCGCTACGAAATATGTGGGTGCGCCTTATACACGAGGAATTTTTTTTTTACACGAAATGGGACATCAAAAGTGGGGGTGCGTCTTATACACGGTGGCGCACTATACTGGAGTAAATACGGTATTTAAATTTGGGTAGTAAATAATTGGATATTAGAGAAGCATGCTACAAGAATTAGTCACTCAAACCTTGTCACATCACTGAGTTGAGAACTTTTGCATTAAATTGAGTTCAGCAGAATAACAATACTGTTGGTCATTTTTTCTAGTACTACCATTGATTGCTGATGTAAATTTAAAATAGTTTATATAGAAGATTGTCCTACTTTGACCTCCTTTGATCCCTGTCTGAAACAAATCTTCCATAAACCCACACTTAGTGTGACATTGAGTTGAATGGAAATCACTGTTACTGTCAGGCCTATGTGCCTTAGCACTGTTTCCACTAGATGCAGTTACTTTCCGGTTCCTCTGGCAGCTTGTTACTATTACTCATTCTGACTGGTTCAATCCTACATTTCTTCCACTATTACTGAATGTCTTGATATCTTTTCTAGGATGTACATGTTTGAGACAGAAAGGAAGCATATGTCCAAGCATGCATATGACCTGAGTCTACAGCTCCTCCGCAACCGATGGAAAGAGGCGAGTACATTCACGTCGAAGAAAGCTGCCGTCATCGACATCTGCCGCACTCACCAAAAGATCATGCGCAACCTTGGGTACAGAGAGGACATCCTCAACCTCCTCACTGAGGCATACATAAACTTTGTTGGGAAATCACTCGAGAAGGTGTGAGCCAAAATGGAGTGCTGTGACATTTTTGAGTGGTGTTTCTGGATTTCATTCATGTTTCTGGAAGGGGAATTCCTTTTTTTTTTCCAGGAAAAAATGGAATCTCAGAGAGAAGAGGCATTGAAGTTTGCCACCCAACACATCTCTCTTGGCTCCAAGGCCCTAAAAGCCATTCCAAACCCCAGTGTGGTATGGTTCTCTTACTCTTCCTCAAATGATAACTAATGTATCTCGAATGGGTTTGTTCCTTAGCTGATGTGTATCCTGTTTAATGATTTTTTTGATGACTAATGGTTTTCAGAAGCCAGATGGCACTTCTCCAAAAAGAGGTAGACCAAGGGGATCGACAAAGAGAGGAGGTATAGTGAAGCGACCNAGTATCGGAGTCAGAATTTGAGATATCTGGGGTGGAAGTTTGATTCGGGGAGCACTCATCCTCTGAGGAAGGGTCTTCCCAGAGACAATCGTCTTCAGTTCCATCGAGTGAATTCGATATTCCACACGTTTTGAAACTCTTTCTCACTGTTTCAGGATCAACCATACTCCACGCGCGTTGAATAAACTCGCATAACTGTGTGAGAGTCGGCTTCCTCTGCTTCCCCGTCGGAGTCACATTGGCAATATTCTCGATTCGAAATTCATTTAGCAATCGACGTAAGTGCACTTTGAAAGGGCGATTCAAGCTCACATCGAGTGGTTGGAGAACGCTTGTTAGGCCTCCTGGGACTTCCACCATCTCTGTCTTTCCCTTTCGCAACTTTTCCTTCACAGCTTCAGTGGTATGTCCACGGAAGCTGTCAAGGACAAGGAGGCTTCGCAATTCACCATTCGCTTGAACGAGAATGGCTCCTGGGCGATTCTCCCAAACAGTTCCTATCCAGTCAATCATGAGACTTTCAGTCATCCAACCTCTCGGTTGACATCGGACGTGAACCCCTTTAGGAAAGGTCATGGGAACCGGAAGAGATTTCCGCTTGAAAATGACGAAGGGAGGAAGCTTTGTACCATCAGCAAGACAACCTAACATCACAGTGCACCTCTCCTTCTTCCCGCCGCTCGTTTTAATGCAGACTTCTCTCATTCCCTTGTCATTAACGGTACGATCATATGGCATATCAAACCAGACCCCGGTCTCATCGGCATTCCCGATTTGAGACACGAGATGCTGATAGTGCTTCCTCGTACGGATGATGCTTCTTTGGAATTCTAAGATCTTCTCCTCCATGTCTCTTGTATATTTTTGCGCCACTGAAGTTTTCCGGCGAAGGGAAAATCCAGCCCGCTTCATGAATCGCGTGGTCCATCCTCGTGAAGCTTTGAATTCTGAATGCGATATCCCTTTCGTCCTTGCAATTGCGCGGGCTCGCGTCTGGATCATCTCTATGGTCACACATAGACCATCCTTTCGAGACCTAAAATCGACAAAGGGCCAAATGAAGACTTCGATGTGCTTAGGAACGAAGCGATATGTTTACACGGTATGCTTCACCGAGGATTTTATGACAGAAGTACGGACTCACTCTTTGACATATTCGGCCACTTCCTTTTCAATTTCTGGAAACGATTCCTTTTTCCCACGGAAGGCCATACGAGTCTTTCGCGCCCTGCTCAACTTCGTCTCCTCCTTGATCCACTTCCGTATGCAACTTTCCCTGATGTCGTACTTTCGACCTATTGGGCGGATGCCAAACTCCTTCGCTTCTTGAATCACTTTGAGTTTTTCACCAGCAGTGTAACTTCGCCGTTCGTTGCCCATTTTCACGGATAATGAAATGTGTCGGAGAGACTGATACAATGAGACTGAAATGTGCCCCGTCACACAAGGTCAGGAAAGTGAAAGGGAAACGAGGCTCGACCGATCTGATGACCGGTTTTTCCCTTTCCCATCCCCCTTGTCCCTGAGGACGTCCCTCTCGCTACGAAATATGGGGGTGCGCCTTATACACGAGGAATCTTTTTTTTACACGAAATGGGACATCAAAAGTGGGGGTGCGTCTTATACACGGTGGCGCACTATACTGGAGTAAATACGGTATGACAAAACGGGACATATGAAAAGATTTCAAGTTACGCACACTAGAAATAATAGTAGTAATGATTTTGATAGAAATCAAGATTTTCCACTCCATGCGTCACATATTTCAACAGGGACGAACTTTAAATACGTATTTCCTACTTCTCAAAGAACAAATGAATTAATAACAATCCATGATATGGAGCGCCGAGGGCGCGACCATAGGAGTTTTTTTGTCCGAAGGGCAAACAAACTCGCTAGTCCACATACATAATACGTAGTTTACCAAATCACCAAACCATTATGAAGAAATTGTGTGATGGTGAGAGTCTTCTCATATCTTGTCTTGGTCTAAAACCTTGCAGAAAAAATTTGTTAATTGATTAAATAAAAGGTTGATTACGTTATTTCCTTGATGCTACATTTTTAGTCCTCTCCCTTGGATCGAACCTGGCAGTTTCTTCCATCTCAGTGATACATCTGATTGCTCATTGCATTTTTCTTACTTCTAATTAACAATTATCCATGATGGAAACACTTCCGACCCATCGAATGGTGCCTGCGATATATCAATCACAAGCTTTGGATGAGTAGATTGCGTTGGTGCATATTTTCACTGCGAAAGATGAGAAAATAAGGCGTAATTTTAATGTGTTGTCACTTTTAGCCGAGGGCGAGCCTGCACGTTTTGTTTTAACAGAAACCCTTATGTGTGGAAATAGGGAAATGAAACACAAATGGCTTGTGTTCGTTTGTGTAATAGCAGCGCACTGGTCCAATAAACAAGAGGCTCAAGTCCTGGTGGTATCATGGTTATTTTTTCGCCCAATCCCGGCAACTTCCCCTACATTCGGTCCTCATGACATATGACCTAAAGAAAAACTCAACCATCAACTTTGATGCATGGAACCCTCAACCAGGGTCTTTCCGTTTTTCCTGAAAACACTAACCTTCGAGAAAGCAGGATGAAGGCATATCGAGCGAACCGCATCCCTTCCATGCTTGGCCGAACTAGCGATGAAGTCAGCCAAATTTGCGGGATGATGTAGCAGTTGTATTAGCAAGTAATCTGGGGCAAAAGTCACAACCCATTCCTATCTAAACTGACCTATCATTCAGCAAAACAGATTGACCGTTGACCGAACTGGAGGAAAAATATTGACGTCTACTAACCGTGCCAGTGCGATGAATGGCATCACCAGGAAAATCAGGACTAGACCAGTAGGGCGTAAGAAAACCTGACTTGAGTACAATGCCCATGGCTGGGAACATAACATAGCTAGCAGACGCAATGGTTCGGGCAGGGTGCCGACCATTTCTGCTCATGAGTTCCTTAGTAAAACAAAAAAATTACATAAGTACATTAATACGACCCACCCATACCTCAACTCTCTCGGTTGAAACATATATATATATATGTAAGATATTCATACAGTATTTTCAGGCACAAATCTATTGCAACGTTCTACACGTCGGAAGACATCCCAACCCGGAATTCTTTGTCTGTTGAAAATTTCTTACCCCCGAAGTGGATCCCGTTCACGCGGGTGCGATCTATCTACATAAGCATAGCTAACGTCCTCTGTAGGCTTCCGCAAAAAGGGCAGAATTTAATTTACTAGCAGCCTGCGGCCGCTACGCTGGCCGTCTAATAGGTAGAAATTTGAACCGTCTATTGTGAGTATAACGTATCCTTCACAATCCTCTGTTCACCTCATTACCCATTCGGAAATGAAACGCTTCATTAGATTTAAACACATTTAGTTTATAGCTAGACAGGGAGATTCTGTTCCTAAACACCATCATCATGATATTTCAGCTTTTTGCCACAATCGTTCATTGTGAACAGTTTAGCACGTTTTCATGAGACTCAAGACGACATTGCTGATTTCTTCTCCCTAGCACATTCAATACTCTTGCATCACCGATTAGCTCATGTGGTTTTAGCGTTAGCATATTGTACATACACCAATGATTCTGAAACAGTACGGGCCATTTCCAAGAACTTGTTCGACTTCAGCACAGAGGAAATTTAGCGCATGTGCAGCAGGATACTAACGAATAATTCCTGAAAAAGCCTCGCCTCCACATTAGCACCAGTGAACAACAGTGTGAGCGTTAAGTGTGAGTTGCTGCAGGAGCAATTTTCTGGCATGTTTGACATGTCTAACAAATCTACCCTCCCTACAGCAAAATGTGCGGCCTGACTGTGCTCGCTGCGCAAACGACTGTAGTGATTTGAGATGACATGGACAGGCCTGACAAAATGTCCCGAGTTCCGTGGTGTGATGGTAGCACACCTGAATGGCAAGTAAGATGGCGGGATTCAATTCCTGTCTGCCCACCGACTTTCGACACCTGAGTGCTGCGCTCTTTGCATCAAGTTGCCCAACAAGCTGCATGGCTCTCCTATTCCTGAGCTCAGCATTCGCTGCCTCTTCCTGTTCAGTGGTCTGCGCGACCCTACGCTCCCTACGCGCTTTGAGAGGTGAATGACCTAGCTTTTGGCCTGAACTGACATAGTGTTGTAGGCCTCCCGCACTGGGGTGACAACCACCACCACCGCAGCTCTCAGGCTCTTCGAATTAAAGTAAAAGATGATGTGTTGGAAAGGCGCAGCCTTGTAGGCCTGGCCTATGACCCAGAATGGCATTGCATCGTAGGCCCGCGCGTTGGGGGACAGCCACCACCACCACCGCAGCTTTTGACCTCTTCGAATGAAAGTATTAAACTAGCAGCCTGCGGCCGCTACGCAGGCCGTCTAATAGGCGGAAATTTGAATAGTCTATTATGAGCATAACGTCTTCATGACATCATCTTTTCATCGCATTGCCTATTCGGAACTGAGCCGCTTCATTAGATTTATGCAAATACAGCTTAGAGTACAGAGGGAGATTTTGTTCCTAAACACATTCAGCATGTTATTCGAGCTCATTGCCACAATCGCCATTGTGAACGCTTCGGTTTAGCAGGTTTTCTTGAGACTCAAGACTACTTTGCTAATTTCGTTGTCCCAACCTTTCACCAGCAGTGTAACTTCGCCGTTCGTTGCCCATTTTCACGGATAATGAAATGTGTCGGAGAGACTGATACAATGAGACTGAAATGTGCCCCCTGTCACACAAGGTCAGGAAAGTGAAAGGGAAATGAGGCTCAACCGATCTGATGACCGGTTTTTCCCTTTCCCATCCCCCTTGTCCCTGAGGACGTCCCTCTCGCTACGAAATATGGGGGTGCGCCTTATACACGAGGAATCTTTTTTTTTTACACGAAATGGGACATCAAAAGTGGGGGTGCATCTTATACACGGTGGCGCACTATACTGGAGTAAATACGGTATCATATCATATATCAAACTAGGTTTGACATTACAGTGAAAAGGGTTAAAAGTGTCCAAATACATTCTTTGTTAAGAGAATAATAAGGGAAACAAAAAGTGTCATTATTTCTGAGAAGAAATTCGCAAGAGTCTCATTTTCAGAATCATTCCATTGTGAGAGTATGACATAAAATTGAGGCAGAATATTGCTTTGCATTGACAGAACTATGATGGAGGAATTGGACGGGCTCCCTTCCTTGAGTCTCATGCAGGTTATACATTCTGTGCAGTTGCTGCTCTCCATTTGCTCACAAGTCAACAAAAGATTAATCCAAAGGTAAACCTTTAATCTATCTTAATGAAGTTTCACTATTAACTTGATTATTTTGAGCTGATAAGAACAAATTTTCTTTTTTGACAGAATGGTGATACTGGTTCTGATCTCGGGTTCAGTGAACAGCAAGTTCGTGTTCTGTCAAATTTCCCATTTCTAATGCTTTTTAAAATTCGACCTGTCATTTTGATAAATATTTGATACTGACTTGCAGAGGAGAAACCTTGTAAGATGGTGTATTAGTAGACAGGGCAAGGGATTCAATGGACGGCCACACAAAGATGAGGATACATGCTACTCCTTCTGGGTTGGGGCAACCTTGAAGGTAAACCTTGGTCTGGAAGCTCCTGAGTTACCACATTTGTCACTGAAATATACTTCTCTTTTATTAGTTGCTGGGAAAGGAGAAGTTGGTAGACAAGCAGAAGAATAGGGAGTTCCTTCTGGCTGCACAGGAGGAAATTGGAGGTGGTTTCTCCAAAGTTGTAGGGACTGGTACAGATCCCATGCACACCTATCTTGGTAAGATTCCAATTTTTTTTCTTTCTGTTCAGCATGCATGATATGAATCTGAAGATAATCAATCATCACTAGCATTGGCCGGCCTTTCATTACAAGAGGAGGAGGGGCTTCGACCAATCAATGCAGCATTGAACATGAGTGAGAGGGCATTGTTGCATCTTCATCACCTTCATAAGACATGGAAGAAAGCGCAGAGCTGACATTGATCAGGTGCTTACCACCCTTTTTTTTTCACAATTGCTTTGCATTTGACAGTGCATGATGTATTCACAATTCATGTGATGTAATCAGAGCAAAAATTTTGTTATAAAGAAAATAAATGTGAATGCTTTTCTTGATAAGTTATGCAACAAAGATGAAATGAAGTATAAAATAGTATTTCTATTATAAATGCCATGATCAAAGAGTCAACTTAATTGAAGAGAGAAATGCCACTGCAGGAACTTTGTGCCTCACCTGCTGACTACACAATATCCAAATTGCATGAACAGTTGAGCTTGATATAACTAGGGCTGTACTGATGTATCAGCAGCTGCTGGTGTAGCACCATCAGCAGGTTTGCAAGTTGCTAGAGCAGTTGTCCAAAGAATGTTCAAAATGAAGAAAAAGTATTTAAAAACCCATGTGGATGGAAGCTTAGTAACTGATCTCAACAGCAATAGGAAAAAATTAGGGCTCTCCCACTGCATCCATGGATGTATGGAAGTCATTATTTATATTTGAGGGAATGGTAGGCCTGTTGCAAAAATCTCACCTCCTCCCACACTTCCAAGTCACAGACAAGAGATTATGGAAGATGGATGTCCATGCCAATCGGCCATATCTGGCCATTAGTACAGCCCTAGATATAGCCCATGAGATCATCACTTGCAAAAGTTTCCCATAACTCTCCTGGGTGAATTGCAGAGGGAAAGGTGGACTAAAAAAAGGTGCTCAATGCTTACCTAAACATGCTACTAGTATTGAAGTGAAACTAAATGAATGTGTCATCTCTCACAGAAAAATAGCTTTTGTCTTTGATTCCTATGCTGGTCAGTCTGCTTGCAAACAAAACATAATACATATCATTCATGGTTAATCATACTAGTTCCTTTAACCATAAATAAAATTTGATACTATCACTGGCAAGTCATCACAAAACCATCCTGCCACTTTTGAAGGGGTCACAACATGTTGCAGACTGATATCAGTTTGGAAATCTGTTATGATAGATCTCCCCTTCATCAAGAAATGAAGAGCACCCACAGGAGGGACATGTAAAAAACTCTGGGACTGGCATTCACTTTGATGCACCACAATCAAGAGCTAATAGCAAGAATTGACAATGCACCAGACTTGGTTCAGGATACAGGGTAAGGTACACAAAAGCAACTTCACAGACTTCCAAAAAGATAACACAGTTATGCAAGAGTGGGCATGTTAATTATGGAATGTGATCTTCTAATAGAATGCTTATTGAATTCAGGAGCTCTTGACTATAACCAATAGGAGTTCTGGTCATCATGTCATCAATCTTCCTTTATGAAGATAGGAAGAGAACCAAGAGGAACAGGATAATCAAAGAGCCACCGAGGCCCCTCATAAGCTTCCCCTGATTTTCTAAAAGCAGACCAGAGACCTTTTGGCAAATAAATATCTCTCAAGACACTTCCTTTCTCCAAGACAGGAGCCACCAGAACTTTATCCCCCAGCAAGAACTCTGGAAACAGGAAATTCAAGATGACATGGAATGAGGTCATATCATGCCATTTTTCATTTCATTCCATAGAAGGTGAATGCTCACCATCAGAGGAAACAAGGGCCTGGGGATCATTGGGTGCAATCCACCAGAGGGGTCGATTAATGGGAATCCCAGTTTCCCCAGCTTCCTTGGCCAACATCACAATATCTTCTATGAAAGCTTCCCGCAATTCTAGAAGTCTTTTGGTCAGGTAGACAGTTTCTTCATCCCAAATCCATGGAGGAACAGAGAACTGAACTGATGGCATGAGGAGATTTACCTCTAGCCAGCGGATGAACAGCTCTCTAATGCCAGAAATATAAAAATGAGATGATTGTACACTTGTTGCAACTCATGAAGCAGAATTTTGCTCACTTGTCATTTGACAGTAGCACAAAATTATCCCCACCAACCATGTCAGGGAGGACAAATGGATATCCAATAAGGCCAATTGTGAGAACAGCAGGTATCAAGGAGTTGATGCCAGTATCAGCAACCCATTGAGAATCCCTGTCAATAATCCTGACAATGACAGGATACTGCATGGTGTCTCGGCCACAACGACACTCAATGGCATTTCCAAATGATGCCACCATCTTCATGTAATTGCGGGTCCACACCTCAGGGACCTCATCCTCTGTTGCATTCAACACATAATTTTCAGGAAGGAAGCGGCTTTCTCCAGCGTCAAACTTGAATGAATGGACCACGAAGTCTTCACGAATTTTTTTCAACAGGGACTGGAACCAGCTGACAGCAGCTGAGTTGGTAGTATCTAGAATTGCTGCATTTGGTGAATTCCACCATTCTGTGGTGCCCACCTTCCCATCTGCTCCTTGGACAAAGTACCTCTGTAACAAATCTTTATGTTACTTACAAAAATAGCTTTTCCAGCTTATATTGGGCTAAATCCCATCACACCTTAATGCAGTTTTATTAATTTCAGCAATATTATATTTGCCATTCAAGTTTCTATTTCAATCTTTGCGTTGATATTTATTGATTCATCTGCTACTGGTTAGAAAAGGCCCATCAAAGCTATCTGCAACAAAAGGTCTGCATAAAGAATAAACTTTTTTTGCAGAGATGTTCAATGAGGCCTGGATAGCAAGTGTCCAGTCCACTTCCAAAATCCATCCTCTCCCATGTAATTACTCATAGCCTTGCTTCAGAACAATGAATTTCTTGGAAACTTATGAGTCTCTGATCCTCTTAAATTTAATTTTTTTAAATAACTAGCAAGAGCAGAGATATATGAGTTAAAAGGAGATTTAAATATTTTCCTTTTTTTTCTTCTCTTGCTATACCCTGTATAAAGGCTCACATGTGATAGTAATCCAGATTCCACACCCCAATGTCAGTCATGTCAGTCAACTAAATGATTCCAAAAAGGGAAGACCACTCACTAAAATGAGAAAAGAAAGACAAAGGAGCTCTTGGAATTGAAAGAATAACAAAATCCTCAAAAGGGGCATGATCCTGCTGAAAGTTTCCAAGTAGTTATGTCTTTTTTTGAAAATTCAATATGAATTATACGAGTAGTAAGCTGACAAATGAAGACATCATGGCAGAAAAGCTGTCTGCATACAGAGTGCACAGCTTAAGCCCATCTCACAACCTCCAGAATTTTCATTTGCCCCCAGTGAAGTCACACTAAAATTAAAGACCTCAAAGGATGATTCACATATTGATTGATGGTACTAATATATCTATGTTAAAGGTACAAAAAAGGGCATAAAATAAATTAGTACTGAAAGGGTTCATGGAGTCTTAAGAGTCTTCTGGTCTTCCGGTTTAAAATGTTTTCAAAGATGATAGGTTCTGTTTTCATAATCCAACCCATAACAAGAGAACATTAGCATCCTTCTCCAATGCTACCATCAGATGTCAGGAACAAGAGACTTTCCAGTGCTGTTGACATTGGGAATTGTGTGGCCAAATTTTAAATGGCTTATGCTGAATATCAACAAGAAAAAACTATACAAAAAGATGAAACTCCCAGGAACAGAATGGTGTCTTACTTGAGACTCATTGAAGACTTTGCATTCAGGATTAAAGAAAGGTTGGATATAGAGTGTGGTCCTGATTCCCATGTTGTGAAGTTCCCTGAACATGCCTTTGGGATCTGGAAACTTCAGAGGGGAGAATCTATGTTCTCCATAGCAAGTTTCCCATTGATCATCGATCTCCAGCTGTGAGATGCTCAACCCATGCTTCTGGATCTTTTTTGCATAATCCAGAATTTTGAACTGGTCAATGTCTTTGTGATAGAGTCCCCAAGTTGTCCAGATGGGATATCGAATCATCTTCTCATCTGGAATTCCTCCTGGAACCTTAAAAAATTTTTTCTGGTTTTTCAGATGAAGATCCTTCATGTCTTTGCCTACACACAGGTGATATGAGAGGAATGGATGGAGGTGGCGGTATGGTTCCCGTTGCCGGGCTGCAAGGCAGATCTGTCCCTTCTCTAGTTGGAAAAAGAGGGGGACGCCCTGTGCTACAAAAATCGATACACCTTGAGATGAGATCCAGTAACTTGTCAGCACAGATCCAAAATGGCGAGAAGTGAAGCTATCCATGTCATTGGTGACAAATGGAAGCTCAGACACTGAGACACGCTCCAGAGGCCATGCTTGCTGGATTGTTTCCCCTCCCCCATACCAGTGATCACCACTTTGAATGCTGAAACAATCCTGGAAGTCCCTCCCATCTTGACTGTGCCACTGGATATGAATGCAGTTATCTTCATACTGAGCTAACAGTTGTGTTCCATCAGGATAAAGGAACTGACTTTCCTTAGGTGTGTTGTTGTTAATGGGAATAACATCCCTTGGAGCCCCTTCAAGTCCAAGATGAGCAGTGAGAAGTTCCACTAGAACATGCAAAAAATACACTATTGCAATGAATTAGCCAAACTTGATTTATTGTTGGCAAATGCTTACCCTGAGGCATGGTAACCTGAAGCTTGATTCCATTTGAAACTGGAGAGAATATGTACTGAGTCTCAAGGGATTCCATCCAAATTCCTACAATGGGGGAAAAAAATCTGCACAATGCAAAATGTTAAACTTCATTTATGTTTTGATATGATGATAGTCAAAGACACCCACCATTAGGTTCAAGAGGAATAGGTTGTTTGGATTTTCTAGTGACTGCTTCCTGTGAGTCTGAAGAAGATATTGGAATTCAACTAACATAGCAAGTGGTCAAGAGGTGAGAAAAAAAATGGCTGAAAAACTCAGAAACTCACTGAGATCCAGAGAGGAGAAAGTGAACAGGATAAGGAGAAACACAGCCCCAAAGAGCACAAATGCTGTGAATCAAAGCAAGTGTTGACTTTCAGACATTAGTCAATATTGATCCAATAAATCTCCTTTACCAACAAGTATCATCACGTTTTCAACAGCCAGATTGTAACATCCCTCCATCCAATGTCAAAGCCTACTAAAGTGCATGATACCAGCAAAGCTCCTTAATTCATGTGCTTTGCTTCCAAAATTGTCATGAAAGCAAAGAGAAATCAAGTTGAACAAGTAGAATTTGTGATTGCCAAGGACACATGGGAATCTTAACAGGAATGCACCCAAGAAAACAATGGGCCCTCACAACATTGTGTTACCTGCAGCATACATGTTTTGCTTGCAACAGCATAAACTCCATGTCAGATCTTGTTCTTGAGTTATTCTAGACTTGAGGTTTTTCCTTTTTCCCATATACTTTGCCTTCTAAATATCCCAAACAGAAAACACCAAAAGGAGACAGGTCTAGTGACCTTGGTTACTATATCCCCTTACTTGCCACATGATCTTCAAAGGTTTCAGATAGGAATATCATGACAGAATTTATGGTGTATAGTGTTACCCCATCTTTTTGGAAGAACATGAGACAAAAGTCAAAACACCTTTCCTCTCCAATTCAGGAATAAATTTATCCTGCTGCAACTTTCCATAATTCACTTGATTAACAGTGTCAGCAAAAATATGAAGAGACCAATCACACAGGTGTATAACATGACACACACCAACACTTACAGCAGAATTAAGTGGCTCTTCAATTACTTTGCTTGGATTTGGAATGCCCCAAAATCAAATTCCAGTTCCAGAATTTCCTCACCCACATCAACTTTTCCTGAGAATCACAGGCAGAAAGCAATTCACTTCTCCAAACCTGTTTACTTCATCTCTTGCAGTACTTGAATTTTATGGGGAAAGCAATGCAAGATGTTCTTCAGGACTTTCTGAATCTAAGATGCAGAGAAACCAAATTCAAGACATGCATATTTCATTGATTTCATGGCAGGCGTGTGAATCTCTGTGACATCTTGGAGCATGTCTTCATCCTCTTCAAGTGATGGTCGACCTTACTTTGGCTAATCTTGAACTAACCCTGCCTCTTGAAACTCCCTGACAAGATCATAAATGGCTGAGTGAGAGTGCTCTTAGGATGTTTTGCAATGACATTTGAACATCTGTGCTTCAACCACATATTTAAACTCAAAATCCCACTCAATAGTGTTCATTCTTTGAGAAAAACCTGACCACTTTTAACAGTTTTAACAAAAAAACTATTGTTTTTCCAGATAGATGAAATGGAAGAAAAAGAATATCTTTAAGATCATTGCCCATTTTGAATTTCAGTTGGCAACTAGAAAAAAATTTAACAGCAAGTTACTTCAAGGAAACCCTGTATTTTGTTCATGCTGAGATGTGTCCAGAAATGGGCCTCCTTTATATGCAATTTGACAAGACAAATCTGCTCTCAATTGAGGCTGCGAAATCAATTTATTCCATGACAGTGAATTACATCATGAACATATAAAACAGGTTTGTGTATAAAGAAAATTAATGTCAAAAGATATACTGAAAAAATTAGGAATGACTGATACTTGAACCACATTATGAAAGAGAACTAGTAGAAATTCTTCTGTGAACTTTACTAAAGACATACATTCTTTAAGGCTCTCTTGATGTACAAATTTAGCTGATTTGTTGTGACCTTGGTTTCTCCTGGTCAAGGAATTATTCAACAAACAACCTCTGGTCTAAACTGAATAATATGGATAAATAGATAAACATTATTCTGTGGATATCCTTTTGAATGAAAGTAACAGGGCCTACTTATGTATGGTTGATGACAAATTCCTCCACGCACAGCTTCCCAGGCATGATTGCTCCTCCAGGTTGCATCTTTTTGCAAACTCTTGTCTGTATCCCTCAATGAATACATCATGACCACTATTTCTGGTTCTTGCTCTCTACTCATCTCTAATTATCATATTCACAAAGCACTTCTGGGTCTGGAAGAACTTATGCTTGGTCATATGACATTAAACATGCTATTGTCCTTTCCATAAAAAATTCATGCATCAAGAATGCATCAAGACTGACCTTGATAGATATGGGTAAACACTATTTAAAAGGTTATCCTTCTGGGGATGGACCCATTTTGCTGCTCCAATTGGAGCAGTGGGCTAAATGAGTGAGGGTGATTTTAAAGAAACAGTCATTTTCTATGGGAGATGGGTGATTTGTCTATGCACAAAAAACCAGTAAGGTAGATAGTCATTGATAGTGATAGCCATTGAAACAGTATGAGAAGTTGGAATGATTAAGTATTTTTAGTACCTTTGTCTCAATCATATTATGCCCCACTGACAAAATTTACAGGTGATAATTGTAAGAATGGTCAAGTGTAAGAATGGTCTTTGTTTGAATATCTCACAGACATAAAAATGGATCAGCTCAATGAGATCCATGAGATGTATGTATGTGTATTATGTAGGGTTGGGTGTCCCATGACACAAAGCTATGGATAGCTGAAATATTTTACATATTGAACTGCTATACTGTATTGCAACACTGTTGGCAAAGTATTTTGATGAAAATTGCTAGAGCTGCTGCACACACTGAGGAGTCATGAGCTTAGCCAGTTGGATATACAAGGGTCATCCCCAAATAGATGCCTCAAATTTTTTTTGTCCAAAACCTTTTATTGTGCAGGAACACAAATTTAACAGAGAATGCATAAACCTTTCAAGATCCTTCAGTAATTTATCCATGTAGCCTCCATCCCTTTCAATACATTTTTGCTGACAATGAACAAGAGGTAAGCCAATGTGGTAAAAGAACTTGTCTGCCTCATGAAATCATTTGCAAACTGTACATTTCACTACATCATCGTCTTCTAAATGTTTTCCATGAAGATCATCCTTCAAGGCACTGAAAAGATGGAAGTTTGAGGATGCCAGATATGGGCTGCATGACGGATGAGGGAGAACAGTCCATTTGATTTTCACAATCAACCTTGGCAGTGTTCTCTTCAGTCACAGCTGTTGCAGGCTGCCTAGTGTGAGGCTTATCCTTCAGGACAATTTCATTGTGTTGACATGAGTACTATGAGCTGTTCTAAAATTGATGACAACTGCAGTCAAGACAGGATGAGTGAGGGAAGAGCTATTGCAGCTTGAAAACTGCATAAACTGCTGGGGCACAGGTATGACTGAGTGCTAGTTTCTACACTTTACAATGTTTCTAAACTTATAACCCATCTCATCTGAAGAATATTGACAAGTTGGGGCCAAATTTATTTACCATTCCACAATAAAATGAACTACATTCACTTGGTTATTTCTCATTTGGTTAATACTATTGTCATACTTAACCCTTTTAGTGCCATAAGAACTATATATAATTGATCAAGCCTATGGATTGGCTACATGAAGCTAAAAGGGTTATTGTTTGGTTACTACTTTTGGTTTGTCAGTGAAACTCATTTTCATTGGCTTTGATCTTCTGGGTCATTGTGCACCCACATTCCTGGTGTTTCAAAAGATTGAGACATATCAAGACTGGACCTGTCTGCTTAGTGTCATCTGGCTGCATGCATGAACATTGTTACTATTGATATAAAATCCCTCCAATTTTCCATCTTAAAAACAAAAAGCTTATATTTTCCTAACTTAAAGCAGTACTCTTCAAATGATGGTGCTCCAAAAAGTGACTAATTTTACACATCATTCATATGCATTCTGCAATTTGCCTCTTTGCACTGAGCATCTTATTCCTCCAGAAATATTGGTTACTATGAGCAAACCAGCAAGAGATAATAAATACTGTGAAATCCATAATAATTTAATGCATAGCACTGCTACAGGGATGATTGACTAATTTCAATATAAACAGATCTGCAAATGCTTTTTGATGCCTCAACCAAAGTCATTCAATGACATGATCTTGCTTGCATTCTGTGGATAAGGGGGAATGAGGGCTTTCTGAACAGCCTTCTCTGTTGATAGCATTCATCAGATCAAGGAATATGAACATCTGTAATCCAGTGCAAGGATTCAGCTTCCCTGGCATTTTCTGTGCATTCAGATGAAAATCCCAAAAATTATAGTGAACCAAGAAAGTATAACTTTCAGCCCCAGATAATAATTTTAAAAAAAACTGACAATATGGTGAAGATGCAATTTTTAACATGATCAGGGGAACAATATCTGAAGAATGGAAAAATGATCACCATTCCATGAGAAAGCTGAGACTCTCAGTTTCCTGGTGAAATGTTGATTATTCTGACCCAAAAAAGGGAGAATTCTTTTTCCAAATATTATCAAAATTGCATATTCACCCTTTCATTAGATCAAGATATGTAGCTGTGGGTGTTGCTCTTTGTGCACTGTCCTAATGGTGTAGAAAACTATTAAATAAAAAAAGGCTTTTGTTTGGTAATTCAGCATTTCATCAATAATAGTCAAAGCTTATCTCATGTTCAAGGAGGTCACAAAATACTGTTGAGTGGTCAATAAACTCCCAGGAAAAAAAAGAACACTAAAAGGCAGACTAGTAGAAAACTGACAGTCAGTTTGACCCATCACAACCGCATGCTAATGGCAAGAAGTAACAATACACCAAACTTGGCTCAGGCTACAAGGTTAGGCACAAGATATCACCTTCATCTAGGCTGTCACACAATGAATGGAGGTTGGGCAAAGGTGGGAATGTCATAGTTATGGAGGACCATCTCCCAATAGTATACTTAAGACTTTCAAATCCAGGGGCTTGTGACTAGAGCAAAGTGTACAACAGCTGTATCAGGGGGTTATGCTCATTGTGCCATCAGTCTTCCCTTATGAAGATTGGGAGGGATCCAAGAGGAGCAGAATAATCATAGAGCCACCGAGGCCCCTCGTGAACTTCCCCTGACTTTCCAAAAACAGACCATCGGCCTTGGGGCAGGTAGACATCTCTCACCACTCTCCGTTTCTCCATGACAGGTGCCACAAGGACTTTATCCCCCAACAGGAACTCTGGAAACATGGAATTTATGCAGTTGTGGAGGACATTATACCATGCCAATGTTGACCACTTTATTCCATAAAGGAATATCAATGCTCACGATCAGACGTAATGAAAGCCTGGTAATCAGTGGGTGCAATCCACCAGAGGGGTCGATTAATAGGAATCCCTGTTTTCCCAGCTTCCTTGGCCAACAGTACAATATCTTCTATGAATGATGCCCGCAATTCTAGAAGTTTCTTGGTCAGAGACAGGGTTTCTTCATCCCAAATCCATGGTGGGATAGAGATCTGCACTGATGGCATGAGGAGATTCACCTCAAGCCACCGAATAAACAGCTCCCTAGTGCCAGAAATATTGAATTGAGAAGCTATGAATCAGTCTTGCCAAAACTCATGCTTTGTGCCAGATATTCACTTACTTGTCATTTGACAAAAGAATGTCAGAATTTCCACCAACCATGTCAGGGAGAACAAACGGATAACCAACAAGACCAAATGTGAGAACCACAGGCACCAAAGACTTGATGCCAGTGTCTGCAACCCATCGAGAATCCCTGTCAAGAATTCTGACAAAGACAGGATAATCCATGGTGTCCCGCCCAGAACGGATTTCAATGTCGTTTCCGAATGATGCCGCCATCTTGACATAATTGTGGGTCCATGCCTCGGGAACATCATTCTCTGATGCATTCAGCTTGTAATTCTCAGGAAGGTAGCGACTTTCGCCAGCATCAAACTTGAATGAATGGATCCCAATCTCTTTTCGAAGTTTTTCCAAAAGGGATTGAAACCAGATAACAGCAGCTGAATTTGTAGTGTCCAGAACTGCTGCATTTGGAGAATTCCACCATCCTGTGGTGGCTACCTTCCCATCTGTTCCTCTCACAAAGTGGACCTAGAATGCATCTCAACATTTTATACATGAGTTAACAAATGAGAGAAACAAAAAAAGCAAAGGGCATCATACCTGAGACTCATTGAAGATCTTGCACTCTGGATTAAAAAATGGATGAATCCACAGTGAAGTCCTGATCCCCATGTTCTTAAGTTCTGTGATCATGCCCTTTGGATCTGGGAATTTCTGAGGGGAAAACTGGTGTTCTCCATAGCAAGTCTCCCAGTGATCATCGATCTCCAGTTGTGAGATGTTAAATCCATTCTTTTGAATGTTCTTTGCATAATCAAGAACTGTGGACTGATTGATATCTTTGTGGTACAGTGCCCATGTTGTCCAGATAGGATGTCGAATCATCTGTTCATCAGGCATATCTCCAGGCACCTGAAAGAACTTTTTCTGATTCTTCACATGGAGATCTTTTATGTTCTTGCCTACACATAGGTGATAAGAAAGAAATGGACGGAGGAGGCGGTATGGCTCCCGCTTCCGTGCAGCAAGGCAGATTTGTCCCTCCTCCAGTCGAAAAAAGAGTGGAACACCCTTTGACACATGAATCGATACACCTCGAGATGAGATCCAGTAGCTTGTCAGCAGGGAGCCAAAATGGCGTGCACTGAAACTCAGCATATCATTGGTAACAAAAGGAACCTCAGAGACCCATATGCGTTCCAGAGGCCATTCTTGCTGGATCGTTTCCCCTCCCCCATACCAGTGATCACCAATTTGAATGTTGAAACAATCCTTGAAATCTCTCTCATCTTGTCCCTGCCACTGGACATGAATGCAGTCATCCTCATATTGGGCAGACATTTTTGTTCCATCACGATATTGAAATTGACATCCATCATGTGTGCTTTTGTGCGTTGGAGCAACATTCTTTGAAGTCCCTTCCAATCCAAGATGAGCTGTAAGCACTTCAACTGGAACAAACCATAAACATGCTATAATGAATGCACTAGACATATTTCAATTGCTTTTGGAAAATGCTCACCTTGTGACAAGGTAACCTGTAGCCTGATCCCATCTGAGACTGGAGTGAAGATAAAGCGATTCTCATTGAATTGAACTTTCACTCCTATATACGGGGAGAGAAATAAATTTAAAAAATACTACTTCCTATAATCAATCAATTAACACTTTGATAGCATAATATGCAGAAACACTAACCCTCTGGCTCTGAAGGAATGGGCATATTGGCTTTTTTTGGAATTACATCATGTGAATCTGAAAAAGAGATGAGATTCAACTGATACTGCAAAAAGTAAGAAAATCAACAATCCAAGAAAGCAGAGACAGACCTGGATCCAAAGAAGAGAATGCAAACAGGACGATGAGAAATGCAGCCCCAAAGAGAAGACAAGCTGCAAATTGAAGAAAGTGTTGACCTTCATACATCTTTATTCTTGGCCAATCCTAAAAAACTACTTCAAAAAAGATCATCTTTCCAATTTCCAGCTTATACATTCATCCCTCTCCCTCCAACTTCAAAGCCAATGCTTGATACCTGGGAAGCTGCAGCATGATAGCCATGTGTATTGCCTCTTGAGTTGTCGTGAAAGCAAAGCTGGATAAAATCTAGTGTATTGAATTTGTGTCATTCTAGAGAGAACAGAAGGCACTCTCAAATATCCTCCAGAAAGCATTCAGACATAATATTTAGATACATTAGTTAGTGTACTGAATCCAGCTTCTTTCATGACTCAGACGAGTCCAAAAATGAGACTCTTAATACAGGATGACACTGCAAATATAGTGAAGTACAGGGTATTCCAAAAGTCAATTTTGCAATTCATACATTTGTTGAACACACAGTGTGGCATTAGACTGGTAAAAGTGGGTGTTGAACCAAACTGACTATGCAAATGCTGATGTGCAAAAAAATTAAACAAGTGTTATGATGGCACCCCTATCATGTTACATGCCGTGCAATGGAGGGAAAATTCACCACAGACACCCCAAAACACACTCCCAGAACTGATATACAGCACAAGCTTAGAGATGAAATGACACAGCAGTGTTAATTTTGCTACCATCCCTCGAGACCATTCTAACCACCACTGGAACTCACAATGAATCATTACAATAAATACCTGGACTGCGTGTAGGGTTGCATGGAATGTAACACTTAAGTGGCACCATCACAATACCCAATTTGTTGAAGCACACCACCTTCCTAATAGTCAAATCAGTCCAAAACCTGACTTTACCTGTCTCAGGTCACAACGTGTATACTCCACAAGTGACTGAATAGCAATTGAAAAGTGACCTCTAAAACAAATTATACAATGGGCATGACTCAAATAAGAATTTCATACAAAATTGTCAAGCCTATTTGTTAACCATCTCCTAAAAGCAAATCTTGTCATGAACACTCTCACAAACTGAACAGGTTTGTGAGTAACATGCCTCTCTGCAGGAAAGCACGAGAAAAACCCATGATGGCCAGGAAAGTGAAGAGTTTAAATACAAGTGGGGAGAAGATACATGAACCATACAGAGGATGAAAAACAGCAGGAAATGCTTCTTTGAACTTTACCAGTGTCTTCTTTCACTATGACTGCTGACATAAATCTAGTCGATTCAGCATGACTTTGATTTTTTGACATGGAATGATTCTGCAAAATGCCTCTAACTCAAACTGAATTAAAAAATGATTGAATGTGTCTCTGGGTTTTCATACAAAGGCAAGAGGGCCTACTTGTGTATGGTAGACGATGGACTTCTTGATGATGGGGTTTCTGGGCATGACTTCTCTTCAAGGCTTTATCTTCCTGCGGCTTCTTCTTCTCAGCCTTCCTCAATAAATGCATCTTATTTTCTGCTTCTTGTGGCCCCATATTCACATCTTATTATCACACACACTAAAGATTTTCCACCAATGGAAGAAATTACGCTAATAAGCTAGTTCACCTTGCCTTTCTATGCTGAAACCCAGTTTAAAATCCCAGCTGGAAACAGCTATAATTTCCAGCTGGACTCCAGCTGTAAATTTGGACCCATTCCAACTGGGTAACAGCTGGAAAGCAGTCATCTCCAGATTTGTTCCTAATTGCTTTATCACTAACTGAATGAGAATCTTTTTGTTGACTATTTTTGTCGGAGGTCCATTTACAGGAACAGCTGATTTTCAATGTAAATTTAGCTACATTCCAGCTGTAGGGTCCTCTTTATAAAATTTTGCTAAGAAACAATTGGTACGTACTACTTTCCAGCTCTTTGCCAGCTGTAAATGGTCTGAATTTACAGATTTGGTTCAGCTGGAATATTCCAGTTGGGATTTTAAACTAGGAAGGCACACAGCACTAAGGCAGAAAATTTCAATAAATATGAGTGAGCCTTGTGGGAAAGAAAATCCTTATGTATATGGGCCCATTTGGCTGTTCTCATTTAAGAGCAGTGGGCAGAATGATACCAGACATAATCTCAGTCAGAGAGGAAGATATGAAGGGAAAACTCCCAAGTAAATGAATCCTAAGCTAATGAAGTTAGTTTACTGAGGGATTTTCAGCTATACTAAATTCTTATTAACCTAGGTTTGTTATTGAGGTTGTGTGATATTGTTCTAGCTATTAATCATCATTATTGTTATTGACATTATTGGCTTTAACTTTCATTCTAGGTGTAGATGGAGATACACATGCTTGAAGACCAGCAAGTTTTCCTGCCTAAAATTTGGTTAATTTCAGATAAAAATCACGAAGTGGTGATTACAGCTTTCCAAGAAAAATTTCCTGCTGCAAAAGCACCAAGGCAGAAAATAAATTCACAAGTTTGTCTAGAAGCTTAATCAAAAAGGTTCTATGAATTATGCACCAAAAAGTGGTAGATATCACATCACAGCAAGAACAGAGAACACACTTTATTGTGGGGTGTTAAGCTCACATGATGCAGATTGTTAGGATTTCTTTGGACTTGTGACAAAACTCTCAAAGACAAACCATCTGCTTTCATAGAACCTGTTTAACTAAATTTCTATGCAAGCTTGTGCCTTGGTGCTTTTGCATCAGGAAATTTATCCTGGAAAGCTGTAATCACCACTTAAAAATTTATTTCAGACATTTACCCATTTTTAAGTATGAATATTCACAGGCCTTTAGTCTTGTGTCTCTCCATCTTTGTCAAGAATGAAAGTAAAAGCATGTAACAATAATTATAATTAATAAGAAAAAAAATTACATTACACAATATTAATAACAAACCTAGGTTAATAAGAATTTAGTATAGCTGAAAATCCCTCAGTAAACTACCTTATGGGACACCCTGTAAATGTGACAAATACACAAACCCTTTGCTCAGGTGGGGAAGGGGAGCTTCACTTCCAAATTTCATTTGCACTGACGTTTTTCCATCCTCAACCTCATTTAACCATCAATGGATGCAACCATGCTCACAGCATCATTATAAACTCTTTTCAACAAAGAAAGGCTTAAAGGGAACATCATACCAGTCTGTTTCCAAAGAAAGACTCTCCAAAAAACTATTGGTATTACCTATACATTAAAAAAATGACAATATGACCCCACATTTGACTGAGCCCCTTTGACTTTGGATTTTGACCCTACCCTTCATCTTCTGGGAAGAGCCCATTCAATAGACAAAATAAAATCTCCAGTCAGGAAAACCAAACTCCAGTTTAAATTCAGATCACATGAATACACTTCTTAAGCAAATTAATTACATCATGAATCAGAGGCACTGAATTGGGTCCTGAGGGGAGTGAGTTGATGCCTTGGATCTCGACTTGAGGGCTGCCTTAGGGCATTGGCTGCATGTGTGAGCTGGAGTGCACATTCTGGATGGGCTGATGCTGGCAAGAGGGGACATTCTCTCTCCAATATCATTGCCAGACCCTCTAATAGTTCAAAGAAGCCCAGGGCAATGCTTGCACGTCTCACCCGGTTCACCTCCTATATTCAACATGGGGTGAACCACATTCCTACAGCATTTTTGGTTTCATTTTGCACTAAACTAGCATGAGCATGATTTCAATTCTGAGACAATATACTCCATTATCAATTAAATATGTCACCTGATGAAAGGAAGTCCATATCATTTCTTAAATCTACACCATATGACCATGGGCAGAGGAAGGGTGAAAGACTCATATACAACTGAAATTCAAAATAACAGATATACAACTTGCACTGTCATATTTTCCAGGCAGTGATGTCAGCAATAGAAACTTGCATAAGAAAGCATAGAAAGTTTCACTTGAGGGGTGCTAAGTCAATCCAAAAGCATTGTAATAAAAAGACTGAAATATTCTAACATCAACACACCTTGTAAAACTGTGGTGTCTTCTCTGGGAGTTTCCTTGCATTTCGGAGAATCTTCTGCACATCAGCCTGCAGACCTGATGGTTGAATCCATACAATGCAGTTCTGGGCATAGCTTCGCTTGTCAGATGGTTTCAGAGGAAAAGGACTTGAATTTTCAGAATCGTAGGGATTCTTGGACAGACTTTCAACTGGATGGAGCCTTGTGAGATCTCCAAGCCAAGGAATGGGACAGGATCCTAGGAAAACATTTAACATATTTTTGATTAATTTGTGACACTTCACTCAAGTAAACTGGGAAAGATGAAGGGCAAACCTGGAGGCAGAAGGGAAAGCATAAGATTGGATTTCTTCTTCCCATCAGCCCAAGAGTATATCAGACCATACCACTCATTTCCAACCTCACACAATCCCACCATGCTTTGAACCTATATATTACAGAAATATCAACATCATAGTCTTGTAATAATGCAGGGGAATCCTTCAATATCAAGGAAAAGGGCACTCACTTTCAGGGCACCATGAAGAAGAACGCAGACATTGGCAACGCTTCCCTCATCTTCATCCACACGTTCCCCTGGTTCTGAAAATCACGTATTACTTTTCATCTTTACTGAGGCTGCCAGGCTGATTTTGTACCTCAGTGATGCACAACATCTCAGATTCTATGCAATTGGAAATTCATTGCAGTGCAAGGAAATTCTTTTGACTCAAAACTCAGGCAATGCATTTTGATTGTCAATTTGAGGGTTCACTAAAAAGATCTAAATTTGACTGACAACTCAAACATGAGAATAAAAAATGGGATTTCAGTGATTCAGTGAGCCTCTATTTCAAATACTACTGGAATAAGTTTATTAAGGCCAAGTGCTTAAGCAAGAGAATTGAGATCCACCTGGATGAATTTCAAATAGCACTGTATTAAAAATTGGCCTGCACCTAACATTTTTAGATGGAAGGGGGTAGAAGTAGAAATAGGATAATACAAGTCCTACAGCTTGAAGATTTGAGCTGCAGATCCCATTCATCAAACAGAAGATTTTAAAATTTTGAGCAGAGATTAGAAGACTAGATTCCAGTTTATAACTGTGCACTGGTGTGTTGCCATGAAGGAGGATCCAATTCTTGTCTGCCCACATCTGTGGTCATTTCCTCCAAATTGCTTCTTGGAAATGCCACAGCACATCTTATTATTCACTGCTCTTCCCTTTTGAATGAACTCATTATGAACAATACCCCCATGGTCAAAAAACACCTCCAACATTAGCTTCCCCTTGGAGCAATCTTTGCAGATCTTCTTGGGATGTGAGACATGATATTGTATTGTCCCCATATGCCTGTCTCAGCATTCCAAAGGTCCCTGCAGCAGTTTTACCCAGTCTCTGGCAAAATTTCACTTTAGCACGCTGATCAAAACCTGACATCTTCACAAGGTGAATGCAGACCGCCAACTGATAGCTGAAGAGTTGCACGTGGTGCAACCCAGCCATTGTCACATGAGGTTCAGTAAGTGTGGAACCTTAACAATGTTCAGTAAAATTTGTCCTTGGTATGCAACACAGCGTTCGGTCACGGTGACCTGGGTTTCAAAACTTTTTGAACCTAGTAGTATATATATATATATATATATGAGTAAAGAACGTAGATATAACAAGTAGTTGGCCAAATGAGCAATTACCCGAATGGGCAGTGAAACTGCACTCATTCAAGGTGTGCCTATAGACTGAATAGTACTGTAATGTTCCTCCCAGGGAGGAACATTACAGTCTTCTTCTATTCAGTCTATATATATATATATATATATAATACGATGGACATTCACTGACAGAAGGGCTAGCCCTTGATCAGCCACAGTCCAGCATCCACGCGAGCACCCCGACAGGAATCTCAAAGTGAAACTAATTCCTGCCGAGAAATACCGTGAGAGACAGCAGTTCTTGGCTAATCAATGACAGCCCAACTACAATGCTACTATGCAAGTAAATCACCACTGGTAGTGTAGGGGTAAACTATTCCAGATGGTTATATAGATAGAAGATGTATCAAAGCCAGGAAAATTGGCACACTTGCGGAAGTAACTGGAAGGGCAATGCATTTAAATTGCCCTTCCAGTGTTCAATTTGCCCAATTGGGCAAAAATAAGTGTGCCGATTTTCCAGGCTTAGATACATCTTTTATATATATATATATCTGAAAGAAGGAAACCCGCATTGGCCATTGGATGATAGCAGGGACAAAAAAATGCACCTCGCAGCCAACCAAATTGAAGAGAAACCAAAAATTCCCCAACGTTTCTACTGTATTGTCGTCCTTGGGGGAACCCATTGCGTTCCATATATCCATCCCCTCTGAGTGACTCTATTATTCGAACAGCATCTGAGCGGCTTCGTAACCATCTCATCCATCGCCTATATGGGGAACGACATGTTCTCACCAATGAACTTATCAAAGGGAAAGGAGTTCTCTCTACATCTCTTCCTGCTCCTGCCTATCAAAAGGTTTTGTCTGACATCAGCCTTTGTACGGAAGAATTGAGGACGAATCTTTCTCTGCGACATGAGAAAAAGTACTCCAATCTACTTCAGGATGTCTATCCTCCGTGCCCCTCACAACATAACCAGACTGTGGTGAATCTGTCCAAGTGTCCTCTGTCTGTTTCAGAACTTTCCGTCCTCTCCAAGGGCCTGACTTTCTGCCCTTCTCGTAAGCCAGACCTAGTGCAAACTGCTTTTGAAGTTGAGAGATACCTTCGGCTTTTGAAGTTGAGAGATACCTTCGTCGCCTGGCTTTGAAGGAATATTTCTATGTTGATGAAAGTGGAGATTCTTCAATTCCACCTGATTCTCAATCGACAGGACCTACTACTTCTGTGAATGACCTTGAAGAAACAGCATATGATAAACATATTGCTAAAGTTTCCCCCCCATCTGATCATCTCTGGTTTCCACCCACAATAAGTGAGTCCCTCCGCTCCTACATCTCTGTTGTGAGGCACGAGGTAGACGGGGCTCTCAAGAAAATGTCCAAGCTGAAGACTAAAAGTAACTTATCTTTTTCTGAGAAAACTGCTCTCAGAAATTTGAAAGAGTCATTGGACATCGTTATCAAGTCAGCTGACAAGGGTGGCGCTGTTGTAATCCTCGACAAGGAAAAGTATCTCTCCGAAGCGTTCGGTCAACTTAATAATTTGGATTACTACATGCTGCTTCCCTCAGATCCAACAAGGGAATATGAATGTGAGCTTTCACAGCTCATGGAGTCATTCCCAAACCGATTTGGGGATCTGAAACTCCTGATCCCTAAGGTATCGTGCCCTGGTCGTTTTTACCTTCTCCTGAAAATTCACAAGCAACAGCGACCGGTTCCAGGCAGACCTATCATATCCTGCATTGGCACTTTGACTGAAAGAATCTCCGGATATATTGATGATCAACTGAAACCTCTTCTGATGAGCATTCCCTCTTTCGTGCGAGACACCACACACATGCTACAGATTCTGGATGAACTTCCTTCCCTGCCTCCTAGTGCAGTTTTGGTCACAGCAGACGTCACTGCTCTTTACACAAACATCCCAAAGAGTGAAGGTCTGGCTGCTGCCAAAGCTTTTCTTCGAAGAAACCAATTTGCGGAGGAGGATACTGATGTTCTTTTGAAACTCATGGATTTCGTTCTAACCCACAATAATTTTGTTTTCGATGGTCAACACTTCCTTCAAATTCATGGGACTGCCATGGGTACGTGCATGGCTCCTTCTTTTGCTATTTTGTTCATGACTGACCTCGAGGGACGGCTGCTCTCTTCAAGTCCTCAGACACCATTGATCTATCGTTGTTATATTGACGACATTTTTATGATATGGACCGCTGGAGATGGAGCCTTGCATGACTTCATTCAACATGCCAATCACTTTCATGAATCTATCAAATTTACTTTTAACACTTCGCCTCGGTGTGTTTCTTTTCTCGTTCTCTTGATCTCCTTGGATGGTGACCATGTCTCCACGACGCTTCACAAGAAACCTACTGACACTGGTGCCTACCTTCATTTCCAAAGTTTCCACCCTAAACACGTCAAAACATCTCTTCCCTTCACCCAGGCTCTTCGCCTGAAACGCATTTGCAAGTCCCCTACAGAGTACCGGAAACATCTGTCTGATCTCTCTCTTGTTCTCCAACGACGAGGATATCCACTTGCTTCTCTTCAAGCCGCTTTTCACAGGGCGAACCGGAAGAAGAGGAAAGATATTCTTAGATCCAATGAAAGAAACCCTAATCTGGAACGCATTCTGCTTGTGATGACATACCACCCTTCCTTATCAAAAATAGAAAGTGTCATGAAGCGGAATTTCCACATATTACAGGCAGACGCTAATTCACTGCTCATTTTTTCTGAACCACCTGTCATAGCCTATCGTCAGCCTCCCAACCTTGGACAAGAACTTGTCCGTTCTACCATCAATCCTGGCACGCGACCATCGAGGAGGGGAGCGCCATGTGGAGGCAGATGTTACGCCATTTGTCAACACTTTGCCTTCTCCTCAGGACAATTCCATTGCAACTCCTCAAATGTTGTTTACTCCCTCAAGTGCAAAAGATGCAACATGGAGTACATTGGTGAAACAGGAACATCATTCAGACTGAGGTTTAACAACCACAAGGCAAGCATCAGAAAACACGATCCCAATTTGCCCATTTCCCAACACTTCAGTCAGCCGCATCATTCACTATCGGATCTCCAAGCTGATATACTTTGTGGCGGGAATTTCAGGATCGCGAAGGAAAGAAAACTAATGGAAATGAAATACTGTATATTATCAGGAAGAAGACACACGCAATAGGACTGAATAAGAACCTGGGATTCTTGTCCAACTATTGCTTTTTCGACCCTATATCATAGTTAGTTAATATTAAAGAAAGATATTGCAATATCTTTCTTTAATATTAAGTCCATTACTATAACACCAGCTGTCTGTTATTGTCAAAGAGTCGCTTTGCATTCAGCAGCTTATGGTATACACGGCAATTGAAGTTTAATATGGTGCCAACTTTTGATTTGGGGCTATTTCATGGGTGGGAGTTAATGTGATGGCTTGAGACTCGTGTGAAGCAAGTAGGATTAGAGATTTCTCACTCTCTCTCATCTCTAAGTCCCCTGCTTCTGGGTCCAAAGGTTGGGCATTTTCTGTTGCCCTTGGGTAGTTTCAAACAATTTCGGCACCACATAACTTCTCTTACTCTATATATATAACACATACAGATGTGATTTCACTATTTTTCATTCATGATACATAAAAAGAGTGATTCCAAACCTAGATTTAATCTGTACTCAATATTTACATTTTCATTACTATACTGCAATGTACCAGGTGTTGCACATAGATCCTCCCCCTCTGGTCTGAACTACAGGGTGTCCCATAAGTCAAGCATCATAGGGAAATTCAAATTTTATAATGACACTGAAAAACATATGTTCAACATGTTTGCCATTATTCTTAATGCATTTTCTCAAGCAGTGTTACCATTCTGCTTGAACATTCCTCAACTTTGCATTATTGGCTGCCAATACAGATAGTCATTATTGAATCTCTCAGCAACCTCTCACTGACTGTGTCCCACACATTTGTCCATGCTTATTGACATCTTCCACTATCAGTTTCAATACTCAAATCCTGGAGGAAAAAAAAACAAACAAACAAACAAAGCAAAAAAACTGAAATAACAGAAATCAAAACCTGAATTTTCCCATGATGGGACACCCTGCATAAGAGAAAGGAAAAAAACTCATATACAAGGGCCACTCAATAAGTTATCTACCTGAACATGAAAGGAATGAGCAACAGGCCTGTGCTTGCTGTGACATGTCTTGACAGGTCTCGTGAGTGCCCCACCACTATACCAGCTCAGTGGCTCAAGTCCGTTCAAAGTGGTAGCGCATTAGATTTCTTTTCCTGAGTCTGTGTCATGGATTTGACGAAAGTTGAACATCGTTCAGTGATCAAATTCCTGACCAAAGAAGGGAAAGCACCTAAGGAGATTCATGAACGTATGTCTAACGTTTATGGTGTGTCTTCGCCTTCTTATTACCAAGTTAAATTTTGGAGAAAGCAGTTTAAGTGGGGAAGAGAGTCAATTGAAGATGACCCAAGGTCGGGGCACCCTGTGGAGGCTTCTGATGAGGAAATGTGTGACAAATTGGAGAGCGCGATACTGGAGGATCGTCGCACCAAAGTCTCTGTTTTAGCTCATGAACTGGGGATTTCAGAGGGCACAGTGATTCACATCATTCATGAAAAATTACACATGTCCAAAGTCAGTTCTCGATGGGTCCCAAGAATGCTGACTCCAGCTCNCAGAGGAAAGTTGTCAAGGGGGGGTCCTTCTTCTCCATGACAACAAATCATGTCCACAAATCATGGAAAGTTCAGGCAGCAGTGAGGGAGTGTGGCTTTCAGGAGCTCAACCATCCTTCCTACAGCCCGGATCTGGCTCCTAGTGACTATTTTCTGTTCAGACACTTGAAAAAATTTTTGCGGGGAAAAAGATTTTCATGCAATGAAGAGCTGAAAGTTCCCGTTTCTGATTGGTTTGATGGGCAAGAAGTTGACTTCTATTCCCAGGGAATAAAATCCTTGGAATCAAAGTGGAATAAGTGTGATGAGTTAAAAGGTGACTACATTGAAAAATAAAGTGTTATTTTTCCCCTCGGATGTTTCTTTCTTATTCAGGTAGATAACTTATTGAGTGACCCTCGTATCACAAGAAAGAGCATTCATTTTCAAATCTAAACATGTACTTCTAGTGATTTGTGCGCACCTTGGCTGTGTTTCTGACAGCTTTAAGAGGAGTGGGGTAAGATGAAAAGAGATGCTTAAAGAATTCCATGTCATCTTCAATGTCCTACAACATTGGTGGTGTTGCTTTGCAAGGCTTCTCAGGAGAATCCATGCTGCTTGCCCTCCATACACACAAGAGCCTCAATTCAATCTTCCAAGATAACCCCAATGTTCCCAGCCACATTCAGAATCAGGAGAGTTTCCCGACAATTCTACATTCCCAAATAAATCAATCCCTGAGTCTTTCAGCATTTGCTGTGAGGTCGAAGTTTTAGAAAATTGGGCTTCATCAGGCATTAAATCTTTTTTATAACCCATGAACAGGTAATCATTTCAGCTCTGGCATCATGAGCTTTCTCTAAACCTAATAGCATGGATGTGATCAATGAATTTAAGTTCTTCACCACCATACAATATCAAAAACAACAAAATGGGATAGAATAGAATCAAAATTGAACAAGGATTCCAAATATATTTTAAATTTTTTTTATAGCTCCTACAGTTTAGGATGTGGATGGGGGGAGTTTTCTATGTGCAACACCAGGTAGTTTGATCCAATTCTATCAATTTAACAGATGCCAGGCTAGTTATTCTTGTACTTGTTGGAAAAGGGTAACAAAAATATTTCTCACTTTCTAGTGGCTTCCATCACTATATTGAGAAAAAATTAATGGTATCAATACATCATATTTTTCCCTGGAAGTAATAGTATTTGTGTAACAGATGACTAATTGAGTGAGTCCAATCCAATTGACCTTCCAACATGAGTGTGAAGCAGCAAGTATAATGGAAATGGCTTTACAGCAATGAGATAGATTCTGTCAAGCCTTCCATATGTCACATTTATCTCAGCCCACCAACCAGTCAGTGAAGTCAGTTTGGCAAATTTCAATGCTGAGATAAGAAGTTTTTTGGTAGATGAAATTTCACAGCTAGCAAAGTCTGTATCATGAATAATTGTGTTTGAATGCAAACTTTCTCTGTGAGCAAGCCAACCTTGTCTCAGGTATTGTCAACAAGGAAACTAGTGACAGAGACAAGCAGGTAAGATGAGGATTATAAGAGGACATTTCTTTTTCTCTTCAGTTTCCACAAGTCTCACCATGCTTGCTTGGGAGAAGAGGAAGGACAAGATGGGTTGAGACAAAGGGAGGATTAGACACATCCGAGATTTGCAGAAAACCACAGATGGAAAGATCCTTTGATATGATGCACAGCTCACTCTCGCTCTCTTGCCTCTGTGGCTGTGAAAAAAATTTCCCTCATTTCATTGCACAAGTGAAAAGATCAACAGAAGGGTAGATGAAATACCTGAGGAGGTGGGGACAAGGAGACATGAGATGTGAGAGTCCCACAGTGAAGAATTCCCCTGTATGAGGCAAAACACTTCTCTGCCAGATCCTGGGCCATCCGAATTGAACTCTACTGACACATTTGACATCATTAATCATAATTAATGTTAATCATTCCTGAGAATCTTTCCATCTTGGAAAGCACTTGATAACTGACTCAATACACTATACTCTATGAATTTATTGACTCAAGACTACAACTAATGCTTACACACCTGCCGATTGAGTGCCTTCTTGGGCAGAAATACACCACCAGGTGTAGCTCCACGTTCCACCAGTTTCATAAACACTGATGTTGGGGAAAGTATAGATGAATCATGATTACCAAGACAGAGAATGCTCAAGGTTGCTGGGAATGGGAATGGAAGCAAGAGAGAGTCAAAAGAGGCATCAGGTGTCTTCCGACTGGAGTTCTCTGTCAGCCGTAGATGAGTTCCAGTCACTAAGATGACCTATGAAATAAAATACATTGATGACATGTGTCTACAGAGACACAGGAATTGAAAAGGAATCTGGCCATAGGCAAACCTGACAGGATGCAGAGAAGCCCCATTCATCTTGAACAACCTCAGATGCCTTAACAAGTGCAGGTGCCAGAACACTTTGGTCTCCATAAGTGACATTCTCCAGCACTCCATGAAGGACTTCAGGGTCTCGACTGAATGGACACATGAGACTGGCTTTCCATGCAAACTGAATCTGCAAAATTTAATGATGGGAAACTTTGAATGTAGTTACAAATACTCATGTACAGACAGCAGAAAGTAGGCAGAGATGAAAGTAAATACAAGGGAGATGCATTCCAGTTTGCAGTTGTTGAGAATGTGGCGGAGTAGAGTCTTCACTGCAACAATAGCTAGCTCCCCTTTGCTAGCAGACTCCTCAGTGCTCACTGGAGCACACATATAAATGGATGTGTCCAACAGTATCACTGTCGGCATTTCTCTTTCATCAATAAAATTTTTTACCTAGTGAACAATTTCTTTGCTTACCTACCATTGTGACGATAAGCGATTGATACTGAATATTCTATTGAATATAGAATAACTTTCAAAACCTGCACAAAAACCACATCATCCTATAAAGCAGGGGTCAGGAACCTATGGCTCATGAGCTGAAAAGTTTGGCTCATGAGTCATGGCTGAAAATTATGGTTGTTCCTCATTTTTCTCATGAATGCACACATGACTGTTGCCAACTACAGGAAAAATTCAGTTGTTTTGAAAATATTTGGCTCACAAGCACTTAGCTCAAACATAATACAGCTCACATGCCCAAAATGGTCCCCGACCCCTGCTATAAAGCATAAACAGTGAAGAAAAGTAGTAAGTTGTCCATCTCAATCTCATACTTGGGCTTTCCCAAACAAGGCCAAAGATTCTGATGCAGAATCCCAGGAGAGTGAGATAGAATTAAAACCAAAGCAGTAAGGAAGGTAACACAGGATAGAGAGAAAAAAAAGCTATATTCTCATAATTGTCACAAAAATCAATCCCATCCCCATATCCCATGTGATTCTTTGACAACCTGAACATTCTCCCTTCTCTTGCGGAGAACAGCTGATGAATCTCCTTTCAATTTGACTTTGGATCCACGAGCATTTTGTTTTGATCGTTCCATCTTCAGCCTCCGTTTGATCTCACTTGGGGCAATTGTGGAGGCCATCGAGTATCCACATTCACTTCTCCCTTCATCCAATTGGAAACTCAAACCACAAACAGAATCTGAATCTGAAGATGGAATCTGATTCACCCTTGAATCACCTACTGTTGGATTGTCTTTTCCCTCATTTTCATTTTTCTCTTTCTTTTGCATATCTCCAGCTCCCCTCACATCCCCTCTGGGACACTTATCAGATATATATTCCTCTGCTTCCCCTTCCATTCCTTCACCACGTTCCTCCTCTTTTTCCTCTTCACAACCTGATGCTCCTTTTTCTTCCTCCTCCTCCTCCTCCTCCTCCTCCTCCTCCTCTTCCTCTTCCTCTTCATCATTGCTTCCTCCAACAGCTTTACGGAACCCACTTGCCTCCATCTCAACATCCAGATCTTCAGTACGTCTGCAGGAAATGTTGAACGTGTCAAGAATTGGAATAAATGAAGGGTGGCCCATTCATACGATGGGGGAATTCAACATAGTTCCTTCTCACTTGACATCATCCCAGGATGGATAGAGCTCAGATTCAAAATGAAACCGCTTCTTGAAGAAGTCACTGATGCATGTCACATCGCGCTCAAAGTACCTGTGAGAGGCATGCAATCAAGGCATTAAAGAACTTTGGGCCTGCTGGAAGGGAAACAATTCTAGTCAACACTGAACTTACATTTTGGCATTTTGGTGACTTGTAGAGAGCATCTGAGGGAAATCAATCAGGATGGGCTTCTCATCTTCACTCAGCATCAGGTTAAATTCATTGAAGTCCCTAAGACATAATTCACCACATAAGGATTCAGCAGGTGCTGTCAGCTCAAAAAAAAATAAAAGAAAAATAGACAGGAAAAAGAGAAAGCATCAACTATACAAATCCACTGAGTAGCACAAAACTCACCCATGAATTACACCATGGCATCCAAGCCTCAGCACAAGGTCCATGAGCTGATCATATAAGTCAGCTGGGTCTGTCACACTCCCAACCTGGCAACTACAAACAAGAATTCCTTGTAGGGTCTGGTATTCCAAATAGACCTACATAGCAGATGATTAGACTGACAGGGGGATGCCATCAACCAATTCCATTATGACACAGTGGCGATTCACATCTTTTGGAATTGGGACAGGAAATCCACGGTTGTGGAGGGCTTTCATGTAGGCAAATTCTTTAATAGCTGCTAGGCGTGAGAGGTAGATCCAAGATGCCTTCTGCCTCTTGCCATGATAATCTCGCTTTTCCTTGATCTTCCGGAAGGATACCCTTCCCAACCTGCAATAAACCATAATTTACCTCAAAACTACATTCCTCATAATGGTATCAACAATGCAATACTCGAGAATCAACAAATGATATTTGTTAACATCTGGATCTTCCATTATTCAGTTACCACAGCAACGAGTAGTTGGGAAAGAATGAAGTTCTTCCTCGCAACGATTGTCCTCATTCAACTCGCACAAGCCCATGGCTTCTTTGGAAATCACTTGGATCTACATGGTTAGTTCCTCAGCAATTAGTTCTATTCTAGTCAAAACTGTAATTAATAGGTTTAAGTACTCAACATAGCATTGCTGTGTTTCCTACACCTATAATGATTGCAGCTAAGGAAAGCAGGGAGATTGGGTCATGGGCACCAGTATCCATCCATTCCAAAGAAGGCATGAATCCATCACAACCATACAATCTGCCTATTCCCAAGAGACAATGGTCAAATCCAGAAGACCAAGAGTTCAATATTCCTGCAATGGCACTGGACACATTGGCAGAGCAGATTCAACAGATGATGCGAGACTACAAATGGTACAAGATGGCACAAGAAGAACAACAGGCTGAAGATGAGAAAGCCAGCAAAGGAAACCTCTTCCAGATTCCACAGAAACAGATCCATATGATCAAGAAGCGAAATGAAGGGGTCAAAGGTGATCCTCCATGGTGGTACACGGTATATGTGAATCGTGAATACGAGAAAGAGCCAGTTACACAGCGTGACCCTAATGTGGATCCTTTGGAGGAACTTCGCCGGTACTATGGCGAGAAAAATGATGAAAACAGCAACGAAAAGATGAAGGACTTTCTTGTCGATCTTGTGGAGAAGTGACTCTTCCATATCCCACTCTCATTTCACTTCCTATTCTAGATTTATTAGAATTGTTTTCTAATTTCTTCATCAGGTACCCATGGCTCAAAGACTCAATCAAAAATGATGAAAAACAAAAAGGGCCATCAAGAACATGAGATTTGACTGGGACACACTGGCGAGAGAGAGAGATCTCCTTCTGCAATCCTGGATTCTCCCTTCAGTTATGAATGATCCATGAATAAATTTTAAGAATTATTGTACAACCAATCAATCATTTGTTAAGTTGTGGCAGAATGAAATTCAGGTCTTCTCCTTTCATGCAAATTAATTTCTCTAACCACAATGGGGTAATGCAGCAAGAAATTGGGAACACACTTCTACTTCCCGAGGAGCACCTTTTCAGCTGTGTTATTAGATGGAAACAAAACCTAAATTCTTGTTCAAATTGAATTATAACCTGAGCACTGAAGTTCCACATCATCAAAGGAATTTCTGCAGAGACATCTAATTCGTGAGTATCATGCTGATTGTACATTATATGGAATTAAAATGGATACACCACTCCATCTCACCAGCCATCATTCCTTAAAGCATGAGGCAGTAGAATCAAACTTGTGACCAGACTGTGAATCAGTGTGATGAATATAAGTATATTTTGGATTCAGATGCTGAAGGGACTCACTACAGATGCAAGTCATTCTTAATCATGATTCTGATCATTAGCGATTGTGATAGTGACAAAATCCCTTTTGAAATGATTCATGAACTACAAAAGATAATGCAATTGCTTCATATGAGAACTCAAAAACAACATTTAGAGAAACATTTCACCAGAAAATGACAATCCCCCACTAACTATTACATACATATATAGCCATTAAAAAAAACTGCCAGTTGGACATTTTGTAATCAATCAAAAGAGACTGATTACAGGGATTCAAGTTTGGTTAATAAGCTATAAGAGGATGAATAAGAGCAAGATGTAGGAACATTTGCTGCCTAACATGCAACATCCACAGCTTCTTTTTTTTTTTAGCTGATTGAGAACAGCTAATCACTTTAAGTATAGTTATAGAGGATCATGAAACATATAGTAACAGCTAAGGACTGTCTGCAGTTGCATCACACAAAATTTCAAAGAAAGTTCTAGTCAGATACAGATACCCATACAAAGTATTATTAATTTAATGTAACATTTTGTTACCTTTGACTAATGTGCACTTCTGGTTTATGCAAGGCCTGATGGACTAGACTGATGCTCAATGCAGCATCTTCAATTCATTTTCCTCTGAAGAACCCCTTCATAGTAAGAAGTAATTTTCACCTCTTGCTTAATGTCAAGGCAAAACAAGCTCTCAAGCTTTTCTCCAAAGGTCCCCTTTCACTGGCATTGGTGTTTTCTGATGCCCAGAAGATGCCAATGTCCCCTCCACCAGTGCAACCAGGAGGAGGTTGGAAATTTAAATATCCAACAGTCAATGAAAGGGTTCATTAACTTTGAAATTACCCTTTGTCCTTGGCAAAGCTGGTTCTCTTACCCTTGCAAAGTTTATTTTTCCATATAATTATTCATTTTGATCCTTGTGTTAATTTATCTGTTAATGTTCTGCTTGTGTTTTAAAAACTCCAGTGAGAATGGAATCTGATGTCTGATATACATGACAGCAACAAGCTTAACCCCAGAGAATCATGTTTTAATAGCCATACCAAGAGTAGGACATAGCAGAATGACAAAGTAAGAATAAATCTGAAGCTGAAAATTTTTGTCAGGAACAAACAATACAAACTTGAAGTAATATTTCATGGAGTTTTTCAACTTAGTAGGAAAACAAATCTGGCAACATAAAAACCACATTAAAATGCGTTACATATGTGAAAGAACTCTTGACCTGAGAACTCATCCATCCATCTGTAAATGAGAGAATAGCTAAATCAGTGGTTCCCAACCTTATTCCTTAGTGTGATCCCATCACGATAGCTGTAAATTCTTACTACCCTAACATCATGCACAGACAGGATCAACATTTTTCTTTTGAAAATATGGCATTATAATGAATGTTTATAAATCACCCTGCATAAAGCATGATAATAAATAACATCCTGTCAGGTGGCACCATAATTCCCTTCTTTTTTTTTATCATCCTAACCAATAGGTTGGAAACTGCAGACCTAGATACAAATATACTCACATCACAATCACTTGAAAGGGTACTAGGGTAGAACAGCTAGATGAGACCAACTTAGCTACAGCCAAATGCTTCCATAACGTGCAAAACTCAATACATTGTTCTTCTGGCAAAAATTGCACATAAGAAGTTGAAAAAAGCATAAACTCTTCCTGCAAGAGAAAAGTAGTAGATATGAAAAAATGAAAGACAGACTGATAAAGTACAGAATCCAGAAGTTCTGAAGTCCTTTCTAGAAGTGATGAAAGTATGACTCACCGATGAATCTTCAGGCAGAGCTGTTCTCCCTCTTCATTTGTGACCACATAGATGTCAGACTCTTTCCCAACTCCAATCTGACTTCCAACCCCTGAGATGACATTCCGTGATACCAGTGCCTTCAGTGCAAGGTAATCATAACCATTGTTGGTCAGTCGATACCCATCATCTAGAGATGAGGACACAGAAACAGTCCCTAAGCCCTGTCTGAAAGTAAAAATTGTGGAGAAACCATAAAAGGCAAAGCTCACATTGCTTGCCACGTTCATATGAGACAAGACGATGCTTGCATAATTCCCTGAGAATCTTGTGTACACCTCCATGCCTCAAGTGTGCAATAGAGGCAATCAGAGTCCCTGGAACAATCTCATGATTCTTCATCCCCATCTCAACCTATTCAAAGGAGTACATCAAGTGCTGTCTTTTCAGGTCTTGAGTGCTAGGAAGTTTTTCACATGCTATTTTCATCACAATCAAATGCTGTTGCTGACAAACTACATCAATGGGTGATCATGATGCTCTAACACAGCTCATATCTCTCATTGGGATTTTCCTTTTCCACAGGGTAATAAGTATGCCCCTTAAGAAAAGTATTGTCGGCACAGGCATACTCATGCATTTCAGAAGAATGTACCTGAGTTCATCTTACCATTCATGTATTTCAGAAGGAAGTCCATGAGTTCATCCTATCATTGGACTTATGAACTGGGGTAAAGTATGGTGACATGCAATAATAGTGTGTCTCTAAATGAAAAAAAGGAGAGAAAAGAAGGGAAAGTAATGATGCACAGAAGGAATAAAAATGCATTAGTGGTTCGAAAGTATTACAAGTGTACCTCTTCTAGTGCCTTTAGAGGCTATCAGCTAAGATAATTTCTTGAAATACTTGAAATGAAATACCATTCATGAGCATGGACTACAACATTTTTGCTGATAGCAAAACAGAGGCCAGAGGAGAAACTTATCTCTGCCTTCCACCATGATCACCATATAACACTCTCCATCACGGAGTTGATTGAGTTAATCAGTTTCAAGGCTGACTGGTTCCAAGCATGTAAAACAATGCATCATTTTTTTGGTCAGTTCATTCCAGTTTTGGCCTCCAAATCTGAGTATTTAAGGAGGAAAAGGTCATACACAGAAATATAATTTGGAGATGTTAGCATTCAAAGCCAAGGCAAAATTTCTGAAACCTACACCATACATACACATAAACACATGCCTGTCTGATGATTACCCCTTCTGCATCATTCTAAGCAATCCAAAGCTCATGACCTAATATTGTGCAAATATAGATAACTACATAAAATATTTAGCTGGTGCAGTCCTACATTCTACTTCTATTTGGCTGTTTCTTCCTGAAAGTTCCATGAATTCACTATAAAAACAATACTAAAAGGTGTCACAATAGCTCTCATTTAGGTATTCATTACAAACAGAAACAATTAGTGCTTCCAAGTGAAAAACTCGTTACTTTTCTCAAGGCATACCAGAAGGCTCTGAGAATTTTAATTCTCTGAAAGTTTAATTCTTGAGACTCTTATTCTCTTTCTACGAATATCTTTAAATAAGAGACAAATATGCAGTTTTGACATTTTTAGAGAAAGCAAGAATTCTTTCTTCTTTAGGACAGCAAAATGAGACATTTTCAACTTCACATCAGGAAGCTGGGAGTCTCACCTCTCAAATGCTAAGACAAACTTTCAGTTTGCATCTCCCTTTACACTAGTTATGTTCTTTGTTGGCTGAAGAAAATCCCCCAAAAATAGATCACTTCAACCTTTGCTCATGAATCCTTTAACACTAGAACTATTGGAAAAGTCATTTTGACAGCTGGCCAATTTTTAATGCACTTTACTCGACTTGTTTGGCAACTAAGGGCCTTTGCAGTTTTTATTTTTCCTATCTAATATCAATATTTTGAGCATTTTAATATTTTGAACATACCAAATTACATCTGGAAAAAGCAAAATGTTACAGAATAATTTTTATACTCCTTTTAATGCAGTGGTGAAATTGACCACTCTGGTAGTCCTAGTGTTAACCCAGACATACCTGGCATTCTATATGGGTTATTCCACACCAAGTGGTCCTTGGAGTTTAGCCAGAAATTTTCCTCAATATGCAAATATTACTTTCACTACAGAAGCTCATCTCTTTTCCCAGAAGACATGAATGAAAGAGAACATTACATTGAAAAATGAAAGAGTTAGTCATGATTATGATACATTATTCATACCACTCTCATGATACTAAAAAATGTGATGAATATGCAAATCTGGAGAGACAAAATTAAACTATTGGAATAGATGCCAGCATCCATGCTGGCATCTATGTGGCATCATATCAGTATCCATGCATACTGATAATTTCAAATCAGCTCAGGTGTGAAGAGTAGATGTCAATTGTTTACATTTGAATGATATCTTTACTTTCTGTTTGAAGTGTTGTAATCATGGGATGACTTACACTAATTCTGGGCTTTCATTCAATCCATAGAATGAACATGAAACTAAATTATTAGGGTCCACTCAATGACAGATATGTGAGTATTAGAGCAAGTAATAAGTTTCCCGAAATATCATGTCTGACGCTTTTCTTTGCACACCTCTAACAAAAGAGAGAGTGCAAGACTTTAGGTTAGGAAATTTTGTCACTACCAAAAGCAAATTTTTGCAGCCTTTATATGCTGCTATGTCATCCATAATACAGTTAAATACATTTTGTATAACTAAACATATTACTCCAGATTTCACATCCAACACCGTGGACAGACCCATATGTAGGACAGCATGCAGAGATGCACATCCACATAATACATGAGTTCTCCACCTAGAATGCCAGACACAACCAGATTAATACTGCCAACCATAGCATACCAGACTGGCACATACATACCTTAGGACCAAGGATTATGAAAAATACTTCAATATTTATCCATTCCACAGAATTGTCATTCTGATGATATATCTGCATATACTGAGAGGACAGCCATGAAAACATTGTCATACTGGAAAGAACATAACATACATCATGAAAACTCCAGTGATTCTTGTGAAAATCAATCTGACACTGGATTAGGAACAATTGACAGACAAATCTAAGCATAATAAGAAAAACCATCCATATTGAACCTGCTTAGCTCAAGATTCACCCTCATGAAGATTAAAAAAAGTCATTGGAACTCACAGCAGTGAGCACCCGGAAATCCTCCTTCGTCAAATACCTCAACAAGGTTGCATTCAGCTTCCCCATATTGGTTCCGATGATTCTTGAAACAAATCTAACTGATCTATTCAAATTTTGAGATAAACAAAGCACCTATGAAAGAACCAGTCCCAATGAATATAACAAGTATATGTAAATGATAACCAATGACTGAATTATGACTGATGGGAGTATCAAGTCCATGGCCCAGAAAGGGCCAGCTTGTATCTTGGACAAGCTCTGGCCTGTTTTTCTTACAATTTGCGAAGCTTGTTCTCTTAACCCTTTCATGCCGAATGATTCTGTTTGGAACCAAGAACTTTCCACATTTTAAAAATCCATTGTATGGATGCCTGCAAGCTGTTGTCAGCATTGACTCATCATACCAGTTCCTGCCAGCAAGATTAAGATGACAACAGCCTCATTTTATTAGTGCAAGTCTAGTAAATGTCTCATAAGAGCACATTATTATCCTATGTGAATTTGAGATTAAGTTCTTTTTTCTAAAAAATTCTGGCATGAAAGGATTAATAAGTTTCAGCCACTAAAATCATGAACCAAGAACATTATTATATGCTACCTGCAAGAGGCATTACAGAAAGAATGTATACAATGCAAAAGCTACCATTCAAAAAATTTCAAACCAAACTGAACATCACAAGATATAGGCAGAGACTCAGCTGATTGCCAACAAGTTTCCACTCTCATCAAGTTTTCTGAAGCCAAGAGGACAAGAGTTCTTGCAGGAGAGGCAAGATGACTTTCCGTGATGCTCTATAATCTCCTTGTTCATATACAGCAAGTGTCTTTCCCTCAGTTTTCAACATCAGTTGAACACGTGGGTGAAGGGCTGCATGTATTGCTTTCTTCAACTCAACATCTCTGGAGAAGATGGCACAATCTCTTTTGACAAAACCAGCTGGACTGACTGTGATACCGAGGAGTATCAATGCTGACAAATTCCAACATGTACACTTATCCAAAAGCAATTCTTCTGTGGCCATTTTTGTAAATTCTTCCACAAGCAAAGGAACTGATGAAATTGCAATTACAGGAGGCTCAAGGAATTTAACATCCTTACGAAGCACTTGTTCTGGACTTAGATACTGGAGGTCTTCCTTTGCATTTTTTATAGCAAAAAATATTTCATTTCGGTTCATGACTGGAAGAAACTTTTCCAGAGCGAAGATCACAGCTTCATCTTTATCAGTCTTCCTGCCTGCTGTTGGGCTTAGGTTGACAGTGTCAAGCAGGATAGTACCCCAAAGGAGACTGACAAGGTTTGAATCTCCCTTTAATAAATCTGGAGCGTCTTTCAGGAACCTCTGAGCCACAAGTGTAGTACATGACCCTACAGGCTCAATTACCACTTCTGTATCAGGTCGATACTGTACTGTTGCAACCCGCTCACGATGATCGATGATCAAGTCAACACATGGCTCCAAAGCTTTATCTTGTTTGGGTAGAGTATGGTGATCCATTAAGGCAAGTCTTAACAGACCTTTCTTTTTTAGGTCATGAAGATCAATGTCATCTCTGCAGAGAAGCAATTGTTCATCATAACCATTATGCCTGAACCAGAAGTTAACCTCTGTTCGCAATGGCACATCTTCCCTTAGGATATTAAGCATGGGGACAACATTTCTGGCACTGGACTTCTCACGAAAGCTCAGGAGATAAGCAACTGTAGCTGCAGACACTGAAGAGTCAAGATCACATGCTTCATTGCCAATGCAGACGAGAATTGGAGCTTTCGCAGAAGCTGCCAGAACTTCCCTTGACCGCCGGAGAAATGCTTCCATCTGAAGAGATGACACATTTGCAAAGGCATAGGGCAAATCTATCCTTTCAAGTCAAGCCACTGATGAAATCACTTCCTAAGTCTGTTCTGGGAAAGACAGCATAACTGACATCACTCCCTGTTTGGCCAGCCTATTACTTAAAATTCAGCTATAGGTTCCTGACTCAATTCTGGCTAATCTCATGACAATGGTAAATGATGGTACATGAATTTCTCTGCCAGAAAGTACATTTCTCAAAAGAACCTAGCACCTTTCAAGGCAGATGTGCATTCACAAACACTTAAAAGATTACAGAGACTGCATTCATATTCTCACAATTGATTCACTATATCATCAAATAAGAATTACTGAGAAAATGAAAACAGCAACAGGCTCATCTTGAAGGAAAGTCAGTCTTATTGATTGCCTCAGTTAAAATTAATCTTTGGCTGAAACAATATTTGGTCCATATTATTGATCAGAAGACCTCTTGTATCATGGCAGGAAACATGATGCTGTCTCCAATATTGCCTGAAGCAGGCATATGATACTTCTAGAACAATAAAGGCTTTCCTTAGTGAAACATCTGCATATTAGAAATTCCATTGATTACAATAAATGAATTCAAGATTATTCCCCAGCTTTATTTTGCAAAATTTCACAAACATACCAGGACATTGAGTGCTTCAGGAAAAAGAACACAAGTAGGCACATTAGCATGACAGTGGGCATTCCACTCTGATCAATCACTGTCAAGATCAATGACTTCAGGCGATGTTGGGCATGGGGGAGGAGGATTGGGGGCAGACTGTGAAGGTAGAGGAGGAGGAGGAAGAGGAGGATTGGGAAGGGACTCAGGAGGTGGACGAGGAGGAGGTGGAGTGGATGTGGGCAATGGTATGGTCTCCACATTCCCATTCATCTTTGCTTCCTCTTCTCTCTTCTCTGTCTCTGGCTTGACTTCATCATCATCATCTGACAAGTCCACAATTTCCAATTCCTTCACAATTCCTAAGAAGAGAAGAGTACATTACCCTCATCAGCAGCAGTCAGTTAGATGTCAACTTCTCTCATCAACTATGTTTTCGACAGAGGTGCTAGCAAGGGGGGGGGGGGGAATTCAGGGAATTTGAATCCCCCTTAAATGCTTAAAAAGCTCATCTTCCCCAAATATGCATGGATAATGCAATATAGAAGGCTCAACTTATGAGTTTAGCAGACATATTACCACTCAGCATTCCTCCTGCAATTCCCAATCCCAAGAATATCTCATCTTCTAATTACAGTGGGCAAATGGCAAGTGCCAACCACCCCCCCCCCAGTCCACCAGCTTTGAATAATTTTGCTTTCTAAATTATTAGAACCTCTTACCTGTTGAAGTAACTTTGCCATCAACTTTCCCATCCCTCTTCTCATCTTCTGGAAGTAAGGGGACCCAGGTGGCATCTGCCTTGATTTCAATGTCTTCAGCTGAAATGTTTGACTTCAGCACATCATCAAAATACCTGGATGGAGAGAAATACATCCCTGGATATCATGACATGCAAGAGGTAAAGACTTGTCTACAACAAAGCTCTTTACTTGTCAAGCATAAGCTCCTCAAAGGGTGCAGGCTTTTCACAGACAGGACATATCCAGGATGGCTTCTTTTCATTCATAAAGATGTAGTTGAGGGCATCAAAACACTGGATGTGCTTGCAGTTGGGGTCAGCACGGCAAGGGTAGTTCATGCGAGACTTGGTGATGGGGCAATTGACACTCACACGTAAGGAAGTCATTTTTAGCTCCTCATCTATATCCTGTGCCAGCTTCTGTGCAACTGCATAAAATACAACTCCATGTTAAACCTAATGCTACACACCCCTCAGATAATATTCTGTAAATTTCAAAGCTTCTTTTTGCTTAATAATTTATTTTACATCCCTTGTGTTCCAAACTTTGCATCAAAATTTCAAACTTTCACCATTGAGAATCTATATTAGATACCTTTTTGTAAGATTTTACTCATAGTTTACTTGCACCAATTATTATCCAAACTGCTACAAAGGTTAGTAAGCCATTTGTGAACATTTCTGAGCATCACATGATAAGAAGACGAAAAGAATGCAAATCTGGCAAGACTAGTAACTCCCAGTCACACCATGTGATTTTGCTCCAGTCTTGCACAGTATGGTCCCTTCTAGAAAGTACAGTTCATTGAACTGAGAGACAACTAACACAAATAGCACTTATTCTGAGAGTCATCAGGCAAGGACTTGGAAACTCACTGAGATTCTTGGAATGTTCAATGGGTCGGAACCCACGTTCCTTCAACTTCCGCAACAACTCAGCTGGTGTTATCTTTCGGACCAGCCATATGGAAGCACAGAAGTTTCTGTTTGATTCTGCACTCCAAAATATGTCCAGGACATTAGAGAGCATTGGTGAAAGATATGCTTGATGAGTGATATTGAGAGGACGTGGAGGCCGGCGAATGTCTGCCCCTTGTCGAGTGGCTGGGATGATTGGCTGCTCAAAATAAAGATCAAAGGGACTTGTCACATGATGACAGTGATAAAAAGCAGGACACAAGTAGCAAAGCTAAAAAAAAGGTGAAGAAGAATAGGAACAGGAAGAGTACATATACCCCAAAACCTGCCTGAAGCAGAACCTGGAAAAGAAGGAAACCTGAACAAGTCTGAATATTCCTTGACCCTGTGAGGTACTTTTTCTGATAGGTTTTACTGTAGCATGGATACAAAATTGCATGACAAGGGAATAATTCCACTACTTAATATAGGGGTTGGGATTACCATTGTATAAACTTCTAATCTCAATGAACAATAATCAATTCATCACAAATTGCAGTAGGGTAAACACCCCAGTTTTTGGCCATGCTGATATGACTCCCATAGGAAGTAGACACCCTGTGTGCACACCGGGAAACACTAGTAATAGGTCCTTGTATGGGAAGATGTTGATAGAATGCTTGAAAATGGCCAAATTAACTAATTATGCTGGATTTAAGCCTCACTGGCCAACAACTGGAGACCAGCCAGAAACCAGGATGCTTACCCTAATTCCTACATTTTGAGTATTATCAATTGAGTATTATCAAAAAAAGTTGCCAGCACAAGCAAAGTAGTGAACCTTGGGTTACAGCCAAAATCTGAGGTGACATATCCATTAGGCTGTCAATCCTGTGCAAATCAGTTTACAGTATTATAATGCCTAGGAGTCAGAATATGCACTTTTAATAACTGGAGAATACCAGTTCATTTGTTTAACTTATTGGTACAAGTTTTTAACTCAAAATAATCCTGAAAAAAGTGACATAAAGCTAGCCAACTTGAGATCAAATATGCACCCAATGCAGTGAATGATAATTGAAATGATACCAACAGGCAATGGGACAGCAGCTCCATTCAGCTGAACCTTGAGATTTAGTGGGTAGGCATCTGGCTGGACTCCTCCTTCTCGCAGGCACAGTCTCAACTGGAGCTGAAATTTACAAATGGGGCCAAACATAATAGGAAAGATGGTATCATAAGCAAATTCACCATATGAAACTCAGAATATACCAAACCTGGAAAGGATACATCTGATTTGGTTCCTGTGTGATGTCCCTGTTCTCAGTGATCTTGTTCACCCTGGAACAACTCAACAGGAAGGAACATCTGATGCTTTGGTTACGATCTGGTCCTGTTGGACCTGAACAAGAAACCATCAGATGCAAACAATTTCACACCCAATCCAAGAAAACAATCCAGGGAATGGTAATATAAAACAAAAGTATGCTCACAAAGGAATGTTGGCTTCATAAGAGGATCACCAATGACTTCATAAAAGGGAAGGGGCTTGAGCTTCATATTTGGAAGTGCAGCATTAGAAGAATTTTGAGCGGTGACAATGGGACCACCACCAGGTAGCAGTGGACGGTTGGGATCCATGTAAGGGTTTCTGTCTGGCAGGCGTCCCAATGCATTTATCATGGAATTTCCAGCTATCATTGACTGAAGGTATGGATTTTGGCCCTGCAAGTATTATTGTAAATGAAACCTCTACATTTTTGTTGATCATGGGGAAAGGATGATGACAAGATTTTAACAATGTAATCTGAAGTTAGGAGGCTGATAGGGAATACAGTAGATAGACAAAGATGCAAAACTGTAACTTTACAGATAGATGAGTTGAACAAATTCAAAGGGATTGGAAGGAAAGCTATTGGAAGCAAAGGTAAAACCCCAAGTACATGTTAGTTTGGGTTTAAAAGGGAAATTGGGGCAAATGCAGACAGCAAAGATAAGTATGGTATTAAGGGAGTAATTGATAGATTTGTTGTGTCCATAGGACTTAATTCAGATGCTCTGGGATGCTGTTATGAATTTCACATCCAAAATGGAGGCCCTTTGTCAAAAGCAATAATGGCCATTTTGAACTATCTTTGAAGTGACACTCTCTACAACTCTTGTCCTAAACCATGTGACTTTGCTATCATCTCCTAAATGCATCCCCTGATGTAACAGTTCTGTGTAGTCAAGCATTTCTTGCCATAGTCCCAAAGAGACCTCTTCAATGGTGTTCAAGACCACTTGGCATATTGTCCCATAGTCAAGCTATTCAATGGCAATACTACTCCATAACAGATGTCACCACATAATCCCAACAGTACTTGTACTGCTCATTTCATTTATTTCAAAATTGATTTTTTTTTAAATAGAAAAATTGGACATTAAAAAAATTTATGTGTTTAGAAAACAACCCACACATCCATTTATATTAATGGGTCTACATCACCAAAATATGTAATTATACCTGTAAGGCTCGCTGGGCCTCTGTGGATGGCTGATAGCAAGTATAGGTTCTCTGAGGAGGTGTAATATTTGGTCCACTCAGACCTCCAGGAGCAGGAGGAGTTACCAAATTGCTTGTTCTGTTCCGAGACCAAAAAAAATCTAATTAACATAAGACAATACAAAAAGGTCCCATGCAACTTCTGCCATCCTCAAGCAGTCAAATATTTAACACTAGAAGATAATGATCAGAAGTAGCTCACCGGACAATCCTGTACAATTCCCTAATCTTCATCTTGAGGTGCTCTGAATGACCTTTAGAGTCAAGGAGCTGAAGTGCTCTAGCAGTCAGCTCATTTTTCTTCCCTAACTTATTTATTCCAGCAAATGCCAGAAGCATTTGGAGTTCAGAAACTCGAAATGCATTGACCATTGCCTAGAAAATGGTGAAGAAAAAAGCATATTTAGATTATACTAGCAAAACAATCACTTTCATGCTCTGCTCATAGGCCTAAATGTTACATGGTGTTCTCTAGTCCTGTTAAAGTGTTTCTCCTCTTAGGTAAAATTAAAAAGAAAAAATGGCTTAAGTGGGATTTAAATATGCAACTTGGAGAGTATGAAGACATGGTACTTCTCAAAGCACTATAACATGCCTGGGAAGCATGGCAATGAGACGGAACCTCCATCAAATGCTTAATGCGACTCAGCACAAGACAGCATGTAAATTCAGGAGTTTGTTCTCCTTCCATAAGTCTCAGATTACATATTTCCAAAATTAGGCAATCCAAAATAACCACAGTCAATATAGGTACCGTAATGTCAAAAACATAAAAATCGGAAAAATTTCCCATTTAAGTGAAAACTACGGCCCACAGCCTGCCTGCAGTTGTCAGTCATAATTATTGTTAATGAAAATTAATTAAGGTCTTAGCTATCAAATGGACAACCAGACACTCTCGCTGAGAGAATAAGGAGATGTCTGTCACCAAAAGAGCTTATGCTGGTTATTTTTCTCAACTGAAACTGCACTCTTGAAAAGAATTTGAACGCTTTACCCAAAAGGAAAAATTGCTTACCGCCAGATCTTGTTTTTCTTTGCTTGCTTGCGCCATGTTGAAAATAAATTATCTGAAACATGGCGCCCTTCTTCCCATCACGTGCCGCATGGACCCACGTTGCTCGTTTCGTCTTATAGGCTAAGCTACGATGCGACTGGATGCCAGGCGCAAGAGGCTTAAGCTGCGATTCCACTTCACTCAGTTTAATTGTAGTTAAGTTCTAGCCCTCTTTCAGTTCATCACCTGTCAACGGAATCTAAGACCTTACACGTGAACTGAAGGTAATTGCTGTATTAAACCAGCTTTTTGGGTCCGGGGGTAAACTGAAATTGAACTGGAGTTTGAGCTAAAATACAGGCCATTTGCATCCAACCTTGATCGTTCTTGATAAACTGAAACTGACTTGTAAAATCAATCTCGTCGTTAACTGCCTGAGCGTTTGCTTCCATGCTTTTCCTGAAAATCCCAAGGCCACAGCTAGCTTATCACCAGTTTAGCCTCAGTTCCAGTTAGCTACATGTAAATTAAGCCCAAAAAGTTTATATGATTTGTCCAGTTTGGCTAGTTTGTTCTCAGTTACAGTTAATTGGAGATCAGCTGAATATAAACAAAGACATGAAATGGTCTTGGTAAATGAAAGAGTATCTTGCTGGAAATCTGCCAGTCCAGAGTCCTGCACAAGTCTGTCCTCCTCAGACTGGATTTGCCAGTTGTCCCAGTTTAGTCAGCACCATTCAGGATTTTTTAAATACCTCCTATGGATGAGACTTTTCTACTTCTCTGGCAAAAGGGCCTAAATTTTTGTTAACTTGAGTCAAGAGAGGTGCAATTAACATGCCAACAACTGTTTTGTGATATAATCTATGTCTCAAAAAGAGGGGGAGGTCAGTTTGCTTTTGGGAATATCTCTATCTATGTAATGCAAGCCTCTTGTTTTCATGCATTTGATATCTCAGATAAATATTTTTGCAAATTTAACAGTTTCACAAAGTTTTTCTAATACATCAACTTTTTGAAGTGGAATCAAGGCAAAAATAGCATGGGACTAAGTGTAGAGGACCAGCACCAGATCAAATAAGTTGGCACCCTTCAATTAATGCAGAGTTCTCATAATAATTCATGATTACTTAAATTCATCATCACAACTACTTGTCATCTTCACCCAGCCAAACTTAAGCCCACCAAAGTGATATACATGGAGAGGAGTAGTAGCATATTGCTTGTTCATGGTGATTTTCAAATCCTGTTATGAAAAGTTATTGCATTGGAAGTGCTGTGTGAAGTTTCTTTTTTAACTGGACATAAATTTTCCTCATTCATCTGCAGTGTCATATGTCATCTCATGTTGCTCGCAATATTGAATGGAAATATCAGTGTAGTGGAAAATTTGAACGCCAACTTAATTCATCATAAAATCCTAATATTTGGCTGTTATAAAAGTTTTTAAACTATTAGATCATGCAATTTGGACTAAAATCCTCAATATATAGACCAAATGCCTAAACAGAAAAGAAAAATTCCACAGCAATATGATTTTGTGATTCTTTGTGCCTCCCAAAATTAAAGCTATATTCTAAGAAATAACCTAACCCCCTTATTTTCTTTTTATACACCCTGCTTTTACTTCTATGACTGTTGCACTAAGGATGCTGCTACCCCCATCCTTCTTGCTCCTATTCTTATCACCAGTTCTGATTCTTTGGGTAAGATTATAAAAATTCATGCAAAATTATCTGGAAACCCTTCTGAGAATCCATATTGTTCTTTCTCATCATTGATGACATAGATGTGGGCATTTGTTTGGCGGTGATAGCAGATAAGAGCATGATGTGCATCTACCTTAGACCTTATTAGCCTCCATCAGTAGTTCAAGTAATAGATACCCAAATTTAACTCAGGCAAATGCCAGATACTTAAGAGAAACAAACTGTCTTGGACAGCTCTGCAGAAAAAGGAAATCTTAAAGTTACTAGAAAAAGAACCATTTTATTCATTTGAAGGCACTTCCAAGTCCAAGGAAAAGTTTGAAAGAGAACACCATCATGTTGAAACACTGTCCAGCAATGTAATTATCACATCACATAGAAACATGAAGTCTCAATGATGTAAAAATAAATACTGACACACTTTGAAAATTCAAGAACGATCACCCAAGAGTCAACGTAGCCAAGAAGACAGGCTGGATATTTCTTGTAAAGAGTTACCATATGCCGCCTCATTTTTGTGACTAAAAATGCATAAGCATCAGCTTCTGATATTATCTCTTGAAGACACCCAATGTATTTCATTGAGCATAGTACAGGGTTGAGTGCCAGGTTCCTCCAGATGTTAACATCTTTATCACTCTCCAGAGGTTGGCTTCTCGATTATCACTTTGCTATGGTGATCAAAAGGGTGCATACTGCTCTCTTTCACCTCACATTCACCCAGCGAAAGACATCCTTCCCATCTTTGAAGAAGATTTCTTCATCTGACTCAGATGATGGGTCATGATACACCATTTCCTGAGCATCCTCTGAAATAAATATATCTCATGTCAGTCCCTGTTGTCTATGTTCCAGATGAGTCCCTGAAAAATATAAATAATGGCTTCAATTACCAATAGCAGGTATCTTACCCTGCTCTTGAGACTCACAAAGAATGTCACAAGGCCCCAAGGTCAGTCTATTTCTTATTATCAGGCATAAGCTGTCAAATGATCATTATATTCAATCCATGGTCTTGGGCATTGTATATTTCCAATATTTCATTTTTCCAATTTGTCTCACACAGTGGCAAGAGTGAGCCAGACTACCAGAGAATTCACAGAGAATGACAACATCTCTCCAATGGTTGTGAATCGCAATCCAAGAAATTTAGAGAGATTGAGAATAGCACAAAAGCCCCGTGGTTGGCAACTAGAAGCAGACCACAAGGAATTTTGGCACCGGTCAGAAACATGTCTTCCATGAAGTGAGTCATGCTAGCTATTATCAGGACTCAAGGCTATGTTTATTTTTCAGCTTGGTATTGCAAACTTCAGCAAGGCATTTAACAGCTAAGTTGGAGCACAACAGTGGGAAGACAGTCATCTTTGCATCCACTCAGGAATGGTGCATCAGGAAATTCCTATACACAACAAATGATGTCAATGCCTGGCACAATCTTGGTCGGGTCTTTGTGCATCGATGCCTCCAGGCAGGATTCCATGAATTTCACTGCGATGTTTCAGATGAGGAGAGGAAACGCTCACAAAAGGTACGATTCCTATATCTTGCACTATATAAGCATGCAGCCAAATAAAGAATTTCCTTTCATTAAAATGCAGGCAGTCTTAAAAAAAATGAGTATTTAATGTGCCTACTGATGCTTCCACAGGTTGACAGTTTTCTGAAAGCTTTAGAGGAAGGAGGAGTTTCACTGCAGGAACCTCCACGCTACTTCCCAGCTCAAATGTGGGATGAGCTGACAGAAGAAAAGCCTTGGGAAATTCATGAACATGATGTCAATGACAAGAAACTTGGTCCAGCAGTCCCTGAATTGAAAAGCCTATGATATTCGATGCAGCCTGCTACTGGTTTGAAACACTAGTGTTAAAATGATCTGGAAGAACCAAGATGATAAAACTCACTCATGAAATTCTGCGACCGAAGAAATCGTTCATTCTCGCTATCACTGTCCTCATCTTCAAAAAGAGTCTTGCTGTTGAGTTGATTGAAGCCATACTCCCGGCGGCGCTTACGGCATTCCTTTCTTCCAACGTAGCACAGAATACATCCGAATAACACTCCTATCAACAGTGCCCCTGTTGGCAAGCAATCTTCAGTTGACCAAGGTTCCCTTTGGTGTAAAACTTAGTTTTTCTTTGGTATCAATACTATAAAGACTAAAATAGGGAATGAGATGAGGGCATCTTCATGTATGGAATTAACAGTTTACAGAGAGATACCATAAGTGGATGGTTACATGAATGAATAAATTGTTTATTCTAGTATCAGTCTGGTGATTAGTGACCAAGACCTAATTAATGATGACCTAATAAACACTTTCAGATAAGTGTGACCTACGCTCCATCATATCACAATCACTAAAATGGGGGATGCCACTTTCATATTTGCAAGTATGGATATTGTACATAATCTGCTAATCCTTGAAATGAATTTACATTTTTACAATAGAAAAACAAAAAGGAAGTTTCTCCTACTGTTCCAAATCAGCACTAAGTTTAACCAAGTGAGTGTTCAGGAAAATGCAGAACACTCTCCTTGAGCACTGCTATTCCCAATCATTAGCTTAATGCATCCATGACCAAATTTGGAGGACCCATGTCATCACTTTGTAATTTCATGGCATGCACAGTCCAAACCTAAGCCTGAGTTTGCCAACTGGACAGCCTTAGCATGATGGCCACCAAATGAATCAGCAACATATGCCAATAAACCTTGAAGGCTTGCTCCAAATGCCATACAGAGGCTGGAAAAACTGCCTGTAAACTTTTTCTTGGCCATTTCAATTGAAACAAGAATCCACTCCATTTGACAAAAAATATCCTACGTCCCAATATTTCTCCATAAGCCTGTGAGTTAAAATCCTAAGTCTTGATCCAATTTAGATTTAATTAGATCCATGTTAAAATTATTCCGCCATGAGTAGGTAGGCCTTAATCTTTGGAGAGTCATTCCTCACTTCAGTGAAAATTACTTCAATTTTTTACATACCACATCTAGTCATACTTCTTTCTTCTGCTACAATTGAATGTGGTTTCTCGCTTGAAATGGCAATTAACATGATACAAGAAAAAAATTTTGTGCTGTCTCTATGCTGGCTTAAGAATCTCCAGTGGAACCAACATAACAGGACTATTGACAATACCATGCATTGTCCTTTTATGTTTTCAGACACATTTCAGGATCAACATCAAGGAAAATGTACATTTTGCATCAATAACCAAGAACACGAAATAACAGAAGTTGGGTAGGTAAGATAAATTCCAACTCTTCTAAAAAATTTGCCCTCCCCCTGTCAACATAAGAAGAAATTCAAACAGCCTTTTCCAGCCAAATTGCATGAATGTCCAGTCTCAAGACATGAAAGGACAGTGTACTTTTTCTTCTCAAATGGCAATAGATAACAAACAAAAAAAAAAGAATTTCAAGACAAAGGTGAGGGGGCAGATTTTAAGTTTTAAGGGGTTCAAATATGCACCATCAGAGAAGTGGGGTGGTGGACAAAAACCACCTCTTGCATTGCTCTCCTACTTGCATTATGAGACTGGAGAAACTAGGTTTATAAGAAATAGTAAGTTCATGGAAAGCTAGCTAGCTATGCTTACTATAATGCACTTTTGCCATGGCTCAATGGTTAAGGGCTTGGGCTACCATGTGGAAGGCTTACTGTAGGTTCAAATCCACCTGATGTCATGCAGTGTTCTCATGGGTAAACAGTTTAGTCTGCTGCGTTCATGTATTACTTGCTTCCCTTGGGCTACGGAACAACACAACTTTGTACTTCATGGCATGAGATGGAGCCTCAATGCCACCTGCCACATTGACCCAGGCAGCAAAAACTGCAATGACAGATGGTCATGGAGCCTAAGGAGTGTAAACACTGCCATCACTTTTCACAGTCCCATGTAAATGGAATGCATACCAGTCCACATTCAAAAAAGCATATTTCTCTCATAATCCTCTTCTTCCCTGATCTCATCTTGCAAACAAGATGGGAATACAGGAAATTGAATGAAGCAGGAATTGTTTATCTGCCAAAGAGCAAACTCGGCTGACTGTGATCTCAGACCCTTCAGTTGGTACCAGTATCGATTGTGAAAAAAGAGTTAGACTGGATCATGTTAGAACAAGAAAAATTTTGCTTCTGCTTGGAGATATTGGCAATGTGGCCTTGAAATAGAAAGGGAAGCCAGTAACCACTATTTTCAAAGAGAGATTAAGTTTGGGATGAGAAACAGGCAAAACTTATAGGATTATGTATTCCCCCTACATCTTTCCCTTTTTTTTTGGACATTGGCAGTGGCAGCAAGGAGAATTTCTGATGGCCAAAATGTACCAGTGATAGTACAACAGTAGCTGATGACAGATAGTTAGTGCATCAGTACAAACATAGTAAGAACATGCTGTTAGTATTTCTGTGTCCCATCAAAGTATGGCATCAGAACTAACTTCATAGGCTGTATGAGAAATTGCTTGGGGTGTGATGCCTAAAGTAAGACAGCACAGGGGTAATACAACAACTCATAAAGAGACTGCATTCAAAAATATAATGTGGGAAGTGGATGCCACCTCAAATCTCTGAAGCAGTCCAAGAATTACATCATTCACTGATGGAATCTCATCAGCACTTTGTCCAATAAATCACTTCAGCAACTTCCCATCAACTTATGTGAGAAAACTGGGATCTCTCCTACATCCTGAATAAAGGCAGAATTTCATTCAGCTCTTTTCACATCTTATTTGTAGGCCTGAAAAATAAAGATGAATTGATGTCCTTGCTTCCAGAAAAGTTGTCTTGAGATTGATCTGTGTTCAAGTAGATGGAAGCCTTGCATGCAACAGGCAATGTAAATATCATAGCCCAAATAAGGAAGGATAACTATGGGTCACCATGCCCACATGAAGGTACCAAATCCCAGGGTTGGAAATCAGATGAGAAAGAAAATTCAGGAAGGAAAATAACATAAAGCAACAGAAGGTTTGATCCCTTGGAGTGTGGATGGCCCAAATAAATTGCTAGCAAATTATGAAATCAAATACCAATACCAGCATGCAATAATTTCTCTGGAGAAACATTGACACCAAAGCAAGATCAGAATCAATCAATCCTTTATTCTTTCAAATAATCAAGATTTCTATGGATGGACTTGGGATGAAACCTTCTGCTGCCATATAACTACCAATGACTGATTATAGCACTAGACCTAGACAAGTGCTGACGTAGCATCTGAACAATGCCACAGGATATTAGCCAGTCCAAAAGCCTATAAAAAATACTCTGACTTAATAGTTTGTACTAATCTCTTGAATGCACAACTACATTTCAGGTGAGCATCTACAGTATGCAAGCAGAGAATGGAAGGCACGCCCGATCTATTCAGGAGTACCTGTGAGTAATGTGAAAGCCATGCGTGACATTCCTCCCACAGTTTGGTCCCGTTTGAGATGGACATGAAGACTTGTTTGGTTTCTCTCTGCATCTGGAGGTAGCAGCACCATCTGACGGGAAGGATAGTATCCCGAAGCACTAACGTTGAGATGGTATTGACCCGGAGGTAATAAAAGGAAGAACTGGCCCATTTGATAAGATTTTGTCATCTTCCCTCCTTCAAGCTCAATCTTGGCTCCAGGGATTGGTTGTCCCTGTTCATCAGTCACAAACCCTAAGGAAAGAAAATTTGAGTCAAGTATGAAGTGGGTCAGGTTATGAGACTTCTTGAATAATGGTTAAGGTATTACTTTATCCTGCTGGCATGTAGAAGAACATTAAAAATTGTCTAAACTTCAGGAATGTCAGCATGAAAATTATGTTGCAGCTAGATCCACAAAGCTGTCATCAAATATCAAATATAATGGAACATCAGCTGAATTTAAAAAACTGGTTGAATCTGAATAGAACCAGATGTCTGTCAAACTGCTAATAGAGCAGTGCCTAAAACATACAGTCCCTGCATGATCTGATTTAGAGTTTCAAGTTTTCTGCAAAAGGGCTTGGACCAGGAAAGAAATATTAACTCTACACTGCATGGTGTGATATGGTATGCTCTGCTTTGCATTGAAAAGTAATGCAATACAATGGAAAAACCAAAATGAAAGGATAATTTTTTCATTATTTTTCTCATCAGCCACATGAACAAATATTGTCAAAAATGTTTTTGGTACTATTATAAAAATCATGCTTTGTAGGGATAAGTTCTGATTCAAACAGCAACCAAATTCTGAGAAATCAGCCCTTGTCAAGGAAGGAAATAGAGAAAAGAGCCATGAAGACAAACCTCTAATGGTGGAGAGAGCTCTATGAAGCATAGCCAAGATACCATCACGATGCTGCAGCCATATACCACCTAGCTGATCTTTTAGCGGGGCAACACAGCATCCTAGCTCCACACGCAGCTCTATCACATCTTCTTCATAATTAAATCCCTTTGAAGATAAAATGAAGAACACAGCCCTGGTTTGATTAATTCAGTTCATCTTATTGCCAAAATCCTTGGAGCCATTAATCACCTGCATGCTGTGTGCAGAAAGTTTCTCTTCCAACAAGGATGGTGAGTGAGAATCTCCACAGTTTACCCTCACTTGAACAGGACCCTCCAGATTCCAATTGGAATTGTAGATTTTGGCCAGTTCAGTTGGGACAGACTCATTTTCAGGGATTTGAACTCCTCGCAACCCCCCAGCAAAATATGACAAGGACATCACAAAGGGATTCTTCTTCATCCAATCTGCAAAGGCTTTGGTCTCCACAGCTCCCTTTCCATCAACTGAAAGCATTAAGAGATAGGACCCTAGAGAATAATGACAGTCAGGATCATAATTAAAAAAAAGGCCTTAAATACCTTTCTAGCCAAAGTTCAGAAATTCAGCAATGCTCTTCCTTTTTCTTAGACATTTTCATATTTCTGTACCTTGTCTTCTTCTCAAGCTATTCTCTTTTTTGAACAGGCCTACCCAAAAAGTATCCAGAATATTGAAGGTATTAGTATCACCTGAGAAGGATGAATCCAGATCAATGCCTTGAGCATTGTCTGAGCCAATTGAAGAGTTGCATAGACCATAATGATCAAGGGCTCTATAAGCTCCATCTGGATTTAGAGATGGGACCACAAAGATGCGTAATCCCTCTAACAGAGGATGGACACGGGTGTCCTCTTGATGCAACAATAGCCAATCAATCAAGGATATCATCAGCTCTTGACCTGTGGAAATATAATTTCAGTTACAATTGAGCAAATATCAAGAGATGAAAGTAATCCTGAAGAAACTATTGCAGTTAAATAGCCAACCAATAAGCTCATTGCCATGCAGTGCAGCAACTAATTTAACACTGGGCTTTGCAGGGGTCAGCTTTTCAACATCTTCTGTAAGCTCCAGGGCCCAGATTGGCCGTTTCTCCTCTGATGATCCAATCCTACAAGAGTTTCCAATGTTGCTTCATCTGTTCCTGAAAGTTAGAGGCTGGCTACCATCAGAGGTCTTTGCTAAATACTCACAGGTGCATTTTGGTGTATTTGGGATTTTCCTTATGAACCTTCCGGAGGAAGTCTTCCAGAGCTTTGTCAGAATGATAGGGTGTGATTGGCAATTGCATCCCTATGAGTTCAAAGTCATATCTTGCCACTTTCCCAGCTTCTACTACCACCACAGTTCTGTCCTCGTGATGATCATCTGCTGAAGCCTGCACAAGAAGATACAAATTTAGCCTAGATACTCACGGTCATTCACTGAGTAAACACATATGCAAATGCCAACAATAATCTGACAAAAAGGCTAAAACGTAATTTCAAAATTTCTAAGGAAGCAAGAATATGCAATATTTTCAAAATGCTGAACATGAATTGAGGAATTTTCAACCTTACATCATGAAGCTTGGAGTCTCATTTCTCAAGTGGAAAGACCCATTTTTGGATACTACTAAAGAGTGCTTGGGCTAGAAAATCTAAAACAAAAAGCATACAGCTAAGTTTCATACCATCAGTTGATATTTGCCTGGAGGTAGGGCCACATGGTACCAACCATCCTTTGGATCTACTTGCACAGTGTAATTGTAATCAAGGATCACCAAACTGGCATTCTTCAAAACTTCACTTGCTTTTCCACGGGACATGACTTTCCCCCTCACACCTAAAAGGAATCAGCTAGCCCTGATTTACTTTTTCCTTTTTTTTAAATGAAAAATCAACAAAAAAAAAAAAACAGAATGACCAGACCTGAGGTGGAAGCATTAAGGAAAGCCTTAAGCACTGGAAGAGACTCCATCCAGAGCTCAGGAAGGGCATCAGCATGAGGATAATCACAGCAAGATATCTGAGCTGCAAGCTGTGAGGAAGGAAAATCTTAATTCCCCACTAAGTGCCTCATTACATAAGATATTATAAGGAATATAGAAAAGCTCACAGAAACAGTAGGCCCATGTTGATGGACAAATTCAATCAATGAATTCTCGTAACCATGAAGATGAGATGAGGGAACGATCCCTGAAGGCAAATTTTCTGGACATGGATCTTCACTCAGTTTCTTTCCAGCATGCAGCATGGCCTCTGCATAGGGATTCAACCATCCACTCAATGCTCCTGCATCTGGAAGTCTATAAAGCAAACCACATTGCATGAATATTTCAACTATTTTTTTCTCATAATGTAGATGAGAAGAGAGTTTTTGGAATATGATCATGGGCTCAGCTCACCGAATACGTCGTCCATGAGCCTCAACACTGAGCAATGTCTGTATGTCTAAGCTTTGGAGCATGAGGATGGCATCTGAAGCCAAGTTATTCTCCTGCAAAGATGCTTTTGTGAAATTGCTTCCTAGATCGCCTTGAGGGTTGCTAGTGCATTCACCTGAATAGGAAACACATATCCAAACTTATACCTATCCAATGCATCCATTTAAGTTGAATGGATAAAACTTATTTATCTCACCAAGCTCAGCCTTTGCAAAGCCTGATATGTCAAAGTAGGGGAAGATATAAATGATGAGGTTTTGGAGCAATTTCATGACTGCAGGATCATTCACCTCATATCCTTTCCCTAAATGCCTTGCCAATCGAATGAGAATTTCCCGTCCAATTGGCTGGCCACCGTATAATCCTCCTAGCAGAGCAATGCTATTTGCTGAGTGTTCATCTTCATTTGACTGGAAAAATCAAGTAAAGCCTTACATGATGGCACTTCATCACAAGAAAGAATTTATTAACCCAAACTCACTATTGATGAAATCCGAAGACCATGGATGTAGTTGCTCCATCCACCCCCACCAGAGAAGAAAACCATGACATTCTGATGCCTATCCTGGATTTGTGACATCAGATCGTTCAATTCATTTTCATCAAGGTAGCGCTCTCCTTGCATATTCTCCACCAATCCAAAGTCATTTTGGTGGGACCACTTGATCATGTGATTGGGGTTCAGGGTGAAATTCACTTGAACTGATCCTGATGATGGAACTCTGACCTGCTGTGTCTCTGGTTCATAACTGAGGTCAAATCTTAGTATCAGACAAGCAGTATAAATTTTATTTAAAAAAACAAGAGTGTCTGCAAGAACTCACCCAAGGGCAGAGACTGTGACATTGTAAATCCCTGGGATAAGAAGTCGCCAAAAGTCACCATCAGGAGCCACTCTGATGACATGGTCAATCCCAGCAACACTGACATTGCCACTTTTGATGAATTCTCCCGTCTCTTCATCTTTGACAAAACCATGGATCCCTGTGTGCACTTGTTCCATGTAGGTCAATAGTGCTTCTTTGTTGTCAAGCCAGTATGATAAGAGAGACTCATTGCTTGGGTGCTTTATGCAAGACAACTCCATGGTCAATTCAAATGCATTTGTATTAAGGTAATTCCAGTCTTGCATCCCACCATCCACATCATACCAATGGTTCCCATTTGTGATGCCATCCTTGAAGCATTCTCCTTTGGAACATGGACAACCTTCATGCATCTTTGTATGGGCCTAAGAATGTCAAGTAAAGGTGTATCCTCAATAGACACAAAAACCTTAATAAACACAAAAAATTGGAATATACTACAGGCATAACTGATTTGGTGCCAAGAAAGCAGGCCTACCATGGAATAACTCTTGGCCAAGTGAATAAAAACCGCATCATCAGGTGACTTTGAATAATTGTCTTGACATTGTCCTGCACAGTTGTCAAATGGATAGTTGGCAACAATTGTTCCACCATGCATGTTGGCTGAGAGAACAAATGGAATAGCTTGACTCCATTTCATTACTGCTGCAGTCTCTGGTTCCTGAACCTGTACCAAAAGGACAATGAAGGTGAATTCCTTCTCATCAAAGTCATCATTAGAAAAAAGATGGGATGCTTTTTGCAGTTGAATTCAAAAGATTCATAAATAGATACTCACCTGCTGACTCCCAGGTTTGTCTAGCCGGTCAGGGAAGTTTCTATTCAGATCCACTCCATGAGCATTCGAACGTGCATCATTTCCCATCTCTGTGATTGAATAAAAACAATTGCAAAATAACATCTTACTGAAATGCCTTTCACTAAACAGAAGGAGATATGATCAGAGAAGAGCATACGAGGATGCAAGGCCTTCTCGTGGCCATCAGGATTCATGGTAGGCATGATGTGAATGCGTGTGGAGTTAACAAGTTTTGTGATCCGATCATTTCGTCCATAGCCTTCAACTAGGAGCTGAATGAGAGTAAGAAGGATTTCATATCCCACTGTCTCATCCCCATGCATGTTCCCTATGTACTTGAATTCTGGCTCTCCTGGAAAGAAGAATCTTGAGAAAATCAGAAAACATGCAGCAATGATTAGGTGATACTGGAGAAAGGTGAATTCACTCAGACTAAGCAAATACCAAGAGGAATGACAGCAGAAAAGTGGAGAGAGGAGTAAATGAGATAGGGTTCACAATGGATTTACTGCTGCTAAATTATACATAAAAATTCCTCTACCTAATATTCCTACCAAACACAGCCTCCCCATATCCTGTTTCATTTCATAGCATCCATTTTAAAAGAAAACCAAACCAAATCAATCAAAGAGTCTTACTTAATTGATGAAAAACAATCAATTTCAGGACTTTTTTGAATTAAAAACTTCTTCGAGTATAAAAAAAAACGTCCATCAAAATAGCTGAGTCCAGTTGAGTGAAGGAATACACCCTGAATGGCAGAAACCATACCTAGTTCGTGCTGCCCAGGATTATCAGAGATCTCCATGACCCACAGGTTGCGACCCTCTACGCTCTTCCCAATGGAGTATAAGCGCACTAAATCCCTTCTGGTTTCAGCATAATGATACAGAAGAAGCTGAAGCTGAGAAAAGTTCCTGTGATGGAAAACTGGCTCACTCTGGAATCCCTCACTGGGCCAGTCATAAAGTTTCCTTGATTCATTCTCAGGAGTGACTGGAGGAACCTTTGGTTTCAGATGACCTAGGACAGCACAAACATATTCAATCTCATTTTTAAGTCAAGTATAGTTCTTTGAAAAGAGATTCTGGTCTTTTATGCTGAATTTCCTTACAAAATGGTCAAGTTGTCAAAGAGCTCTTGGTTCTTTATAACAAACACCCATAAGTTTTTTGCAACCATAAAAAAATTTTTGAATGACTGATGACTGAGCTGAATAGTTTTGTGATAGTTCAGTGAAATTTGGGCAACAGCAATGAAAGGGAAACCAGAATGACACCCAATGTGCCAAAGACCAAAACATTTTGGATATGAAATTTTCAACATTCTAATGGCATTATGCAATAGAAAAATGACACTCCCATATATAGGGTAGTTTTTAAAAAATGCTCTACCATTTTCTATGGGAGAAAAACAGTTTCATAAATTCAGCAAAAAAATTAATTGGGTATGTGATCGATATTTGATGGTTAAAAGGTGTTGAAATGCTTGTCAGCTTTTTTTCAGCACCCTTGTCTAAATTGTGTAATGCCCATTTAGAGATGAATTTAAGGTGCTTGGAGGTGGAGCATTCCACCTCAAGTGAGGTAATGACCTGTGCTCGAACATCTCAGAATGCAAGGAACTTTTCAACTTAAATTTTTTAAGGGACAGTTGGATCCAGCTGATACATGACGAAGAAGTTTATGAGTCTAAGCGGTTTTTTCACTTCTGCAAGATGGTGCTGTATCCCAAGAGAGGCTGCTGTTGTCAACTAGGTGACTGACAGTGATTACAAAAAACGCTCCTCCATTTTCGAAGGAGAGAAATAATGATTTGTGTATTTGAAGAAAAAATATAAGATTGATACACTTTTGTCTTGGATGTATAAGAGGTGCTAAGAAGCTTGTCTGAGTTTTTCTCGGAACAATTCTTTGAACTTTGCATAGAGTATATGAGCATGAATTATTCGTTATCCCCTTTGAGAATGGTGGAGCTTTGTTGTATTCACCCTCGGTCACCCAGTCAAAAACAGCAGCCTCTATTGGGATAAAGTGCCATCTTGCGGAAGTGAAAAAAAAAAAAACCTCTTAGACTCGTGAACCTCTCTGTCATGTATCAGCTGGATCCAACTGTCCCTTAAAAATTTTAATTGAAAAGTTCCTTGCCATCTGAGACGGTCAAGCATAGGTCTTTACCTCACTAGGGGTAGAATGCTCCACCTCCAAGCACCTTTAATTCACCTCTAAATGAGCATTACACAATTAAAGGCAGGGGTACTGAAAAAATCTGACAAGCATTCCAACACATTGTAACTGTCAAATATTGATCATGTATCCAACTTAATTTTTTTTGCTGAATTTTTTAAACTGTGTTTCTCCCATAGAAAACGGTAAGCATTTTTTTTAACCACTCTATATATACCTCTGCAATGATCACATAACACCAAATATAAAGGGGCCCAAATAAATGGGCACACATTTCAATGTGCATTTTAGGCATGATACTTTCAATGATTTTTTTTTTCCAGTTACAAGTATTGAGATAAAAAAAAAGATTCAGCTACAACATGCTTTTCACAAAATTGAAATATCTTAAATGGTGACTTATAAAAACATCACACCCAAAATGCACATTGAAAAGTGTGCCTTTCTTACGGCAACCCTGTACAAATCAAAACAGTGCAAGTTCAAGCATGGAAGAAGGAAGCCAGGGACTCACAGAAAAGACAAATTCCCAGGTGAAAGTATATTCAGGGTAGATCCCATGTAGCCAAATGGACTCTCATGCTGTGCAAATACCTTTCTCCACACTATTTTCTATTTTTTTTTTATTCACTGTTATATTCAACACTTTTGCCCAACTCATTCAATCAATCTACAGTACAGGTTTCTACACTTATTACTGGAGGACACTATGATGGGATACGATTTTTATTCTGAATGACTGTAAACATCAGATGGCAAGAGAAAGGCATATATAAATATTGAAGTATTAAATACAGATGCCAATATGCAACATGCATAACCAAGCCATTCATGCAGAAAAAAGGAGGGAAAATTACACCCCTGAGCCATGAAAAACAAGTAACCAAAACAGAAGTAAGAAGTGGAAGCACACATGGCCATTACAAGTACCTGAACCATGGCAGTACGTTGCATTGTAGCACTTCTGCAGAGCCCAATCATGCCAAGCAGGCTCATTTCCTGTCACAACGATCTGCACAGCTTCCCCTACCTCATATCTACATGACGTGACAATGACATGCTTAAAATAGAATACAACATTTTTTTAAAAAACAATATAAGAGATGCAAACAGTGCTCATGCTCCATCCCAAATACCTGATGGTCATTATTGGTACTACTTGATAGTAACAAATATGACCATCATTACTGACAGGTCTACTTTATTGCCTTTTTCTGTCTTCTGTCTATTTTATGTGCCAGGTCTGGTTATTTCAAGTCCATGAACTCAAGCAGGAATTTCATTGAAAGGCTGAAAGGAAAAGTGGTCTCTCTTCAAAAAAAAGTCCAATAAAAGTATTGTTGATATAGTGAGCATAGACCCTTTTTTCCTTGCAATGAAGATGGTTGGTTTTAGGATTTATGCAAAAGAAAACCTGATTGAATTATACACAACAATTTTCTTTGCTTGGAAGTAGATGGTCCAAGAAATAATCACTCTTCCCATGAAGAGCTTGAGAAAAGAATTATTTGCAGATGGAACACTTTTCTTATAGCAAAATTTGAAATGGAATTTTTACTGGACCTAGAGTAATAGGAACAGCTATGAAGGATTTACATATCATTTGCTTAACTCGCACTTATTTTTATTCAAAATAAACTGCATGTAAATATGGAAGGACACTGCAAGTTCCAAAAAGTTAGATGCTAAATACTGAATACCAGAATGCTGGTAAAAACTTCAAGAAAGTTCAAGAAAGGCAACTCACCCAGGGGCAAAAACGTGGACCTTGTATGAACCAGGGACAAGAATTCTCCAGTATTCACCTTGTTCTGTTGATGTCACATTGTGATTGATCCCATCAACTATAATTTCAGCTCCAGCTATTGGCTTCTGGGTATCACGGTCTCGAATGATGCCTACCCAGAATGGAAAAATCAAATCTGTTCAGTGAAGAAAGCCATCACTGTCTATTCAAACGAAGCTATAAATTTAATCCCATATGCGTACCTTTAACCCCAAGGTGAGTCTTCTCCATGTAAGCATACATAGATTCTCTATTCAAGTTCCATTCTTCCAAAAGCAAATCACTAGAGCTGAATTTACAGCACCCTAATTCAAGGGTAATTTCAAAGCAATTGGAGTAAATATAATTGAAGTCCTGCATCCCACCTAACACCAGAGAGAGAAGATGACACATTTGATAAATCAAACAACTCAAGAAATGAATATACTGATGAGGCCAGAGAAACATACCAACAACATCATACCAATGAGCACCATTTACAATGCCATCAGGGAAGATTGTTCCATCACAGCCTTCCCCTTTCTTCATTTGTGGGTGCTGAGAAGCATATGTCTTTGCCAGGTGGATCATCACATCATTATCTGGAGATAGACTATACCCTGGAGCTGTCTCACCATTCCTGGAATTAACAGTTCAATGTATTCCATATAGAGGTTTCTCAGAAAGTTGTAGAAAGATAGTCCTATTTGATGGCACAAAACATGAGCAACTATCCCTAACAAGCAGAGGTTTCTCTCCATGTGTCACCAGTATGACATGCATGAGGTGAGGGGAAAGCAAGGAAACACCAGGTAACATATCTACAAGAAATTAACCCCCATTCATTTCACACTAAGGGATAAAAATTTCAATAAGTGGAACCATAACACTTCCCCATAGGAAATTCTTGAACTTGCATCTCAAAAGTGATTGGTCTCACTTAAGACACCATGCAAACTGGTTATTTTATTATTGAATTTTCACTCCCTTCAGTAACAGAATACAGAGAAAGCTTACTTCAAGGGATCTTATCAGGAAATGGTAACATACCTTGAATCATCAAATGGATAGGAAGCAACCAAATCTCCTCCATGGAGATTGCCTGACAAAACAAAAGGGTTGCTGACAATCCAGGTCATCACTGCCAGAGTCTCTGGCTCCCGTCCCACAACCAATGTTTCCTCAGTGTAAGGCTTCCACTGACTTGGGAAGTTCCTATTCAGATCTACAAAGTTGGCATTTTCTCTCCCAGAACCACGATCACAGACTCCTTCCTAAAATTAGAAGGAAATTTCTCTCATGCATAAACCAAGGTATCATAGATGCATTTTCCTCAACCATACATGACTTAAGATCTCTAGTCTTGATTCATAACTAATTAACATTTTGGTTATAACTAGAGATGTAATTGAATGTTCCTGTCAATGCAGATGCTATCAACTTATTATAGGGTAAGGTCTATGCCACAATCCACTGATATCTCCTGAGAAGTTTAAATAACCCTTAGTCATCTTTTGAAGATGAATGAGAATATCTGAGAGGTCAAGAGTCAACCATGTGTGGTGAAGATTACAATCACTTTGAAACCTTGGAAATGGGTATAAAGGCATTTCCCTTAGTTCTGGACTTCTGAGACAAATGGCAGTGATAAAATTACCCCATCACACTTTCACTTTGCATACTTGTCTTAGTAATGACTATATCTGAAGGAAACTTAGCACCTTGCCTATCCTATGCCTATGAAGGTTAGAGAGTGAAATGGAGTTTTGCATGTTCTCTTTCTGCATCATTCTTAGGTGAGATCTATGGTCTTGGAAGGTGATAGAGAACTTGGATGTGGGGCATTAGATAGATGCCTTGCTATAACTAAATTTCAGTTAGTGCCTCATTTTTGCCCATGCCCAGCAGTACATGTTTTGCAGAGTGGGATTTCACTCAGCAAACCAAGTTATATTAGATTTGATACAGAAAAAGTAGTCCAAACGGTCAGGATTATGAGATTAGAAATTGGGGTTTTATCACTAAGCACAAAAAATAAAGTGAGCCATCACCAAGGATGTCGAACAGAAGGCTACCCTAAATCTAAGGCTTAGACCTATTGATTCAATCAGGGAGACAACAGATTCCCAATAGACAGTCTGTCCTTTGCACAAGGGTATTAAAAGTAGGGAAAATTGTAAACAGAATTAAGGTAATAAGCCTCAACAGCAACTATGCTATGTGCTTAAATATGAATTTTTGAGGCACTACTACTCCTGTTCATTACAATATAAAATTTTTGAACAGATGTGGAGAAAAAAATGGTTTCCCATCACCAAGCATCTTTGCCACTGCCATTTTCATAGAGCACTTCACTTGTTGCTTGTTAAGGCAAATGTTCATTAATGAATGTAGATTGATCTATGCTAACTAATGCCATTCAGGAATTCATCTTCACTCTTGTTTGGGGGGCAGAAGCCCTGATTTATTGTTATAAATGGTCCCAAGGGAGCAGGATCTCATAAGAGGCTGGCTTGGGGGGGGGACTAGAATTTTCTGAAAGAGACTTAACAAGGGATATGTGAGCCATAAAAATAGCATGGAAGGATGCATGGCTACAGGTCCAAGAGCCTGGTCACAGTTTTTAATTAATAAATAAAAAAGCAATACCCAGACCTGCACTTGGGCCCAATTATATCCATGGCACTGATGCACCAATTCCCTTCATATCTTTACCAACTACCCCTACTTGGAGATCAAGATTCAGCTTATGGCATGAACATCAATGCTGAATGTTGCAGGTTTATTATCCCTGGTTCCATACCCACTTTTTTCTCCCTATTTTCATTGACTTCAATTGGTTGCTCATCATATGAACATGGATTCTATGTGAACAGAACAACATAAAACCTAGGCCCAGGGTGGGGGGAGTTTGTCCTGAATACAAGAAAGGTTTGGGTTGGCTTGGAATAACTGAAATAACTGGGGATAAATGGAACTCGGACAGCCCCGGACCAATTCAATTCAGAACAGAACTCTTACTTGTGTTTAACTTAGGCTTCTTACACAGTTCCTCACACACTCACCCGAGATTTTTCAAACCCATCTGGGTTCATGCTTGGCATGATATAAATATCGGTATTATTTAGAAGCTTGGAGACCCTCTCATCCTTCCCGTACTTCGTGACGAGATCTTCAATGAGGAACAAGACCAACTGACGACCCAAGGCCTCATTCCCGTGCATATTCGCCACCCACTTGAACATGGGCTCGGCCAGATCCCTCTCCTTCACATTCCTGCTGAGCCTCATCACCCATAATTCCCTCTTTTGTACCGACTTCCCGACGGACTGCAGCTGGGCGATGTGTGGGAAATTCTCCTCCACTTTCTGGAGCCATTTGGTCATCTCATCGTAGTTGAGGTATTTTGACCGGTCCAAGGCCACCAACGTGGAGTTCGCATCATACTGGAAGGGCGTGGACGCGCCGTTGACTGCCACCGACGACCCACAAGGCAGAAAAACTGGGAAAATCAAAGTCCAAATCAAGAAGCCCATCTCCCTCATCGGACACTGAACACGGGCGACAGGGAGTGGCCATGTAAGGGGTTCTCCAATGCGCATGCGCACTTCTTATCTCTTTCTTATATGACTCGTGCGATGGGTCGACTGAATCTGAATTAGCTTGGATAATTACAAGATAAAGCGAGAATAGAATTGCCAAAGTAAGGCTTGTCGTGTCAGGTAGGGCGTATGACCTTATTTCTGTATATCGTATTAGCTAAGAAAACCGTGAAACCCAATCGAAGCGAAAAATGGAGAGGAAAAAGCTAACGCCATTATCACCTCTACTTGGTAATAATCCCTGTTGATGAAGATGCAGTCAGACTATGATACAGCTCATACGCATGGACAGTCATAAAAAAAGTGAATCCACCGCTTTCCACGATCATGATGACCAATAATCCTTACTTCGCAATGTCATGGAAAGACATTAATACTTGGTCATTTTTTGGAGAGAAAAAAAAATTCCAGCGAAAAAGCAGTAAGGAAGCGTCAGGCCCCATTACAACTCTACTTACATTCCAGCCATGTAAACGTGGAAAGGTTCTACCAGATGCTGTGATTAGCTGGAAGTCCTGTCGCATTCGAGTGCATGTAACTTTAGACTACTAACTACATTGGAATGGAATTCGGTGGCAGCTGGTGTTCGGGACACCATTGAGAAAATTGCCAAGATTTACTTTCGGATGTGAGACTTTTCTGCCCTAAGTATGACCTCCGAGTAGGCGAGAAAGTGAACTAAAATTTCCTGTTTCCGCCCCTGAGAAATTCTTGGCAATTCGTCTCCCGACCCACCGTAAGCTGCGCAAATCTCCCCATCTCGAATGAATCAGCGTCTGGCACGACGCCATGCAGACTGCACGTGCCAATCGGCTGGCATCTTTCCTCTCGGCGCTCGTGAATGAGTGAATGACCTCTCGAGACTTACGAGTCGACGTGCTCGTTAAATCCTTAACGTTTGAGCAGCACGGCATAGAGATACATATCCTTCGGCCGACAGTTTCAGAGGATTACAATAAAATTAACGCATATTATTATTATTAAACTAAAACAAAACAGGTTCCGACCCGACCTGCTCGATTTGGGCGGACTGGAGACGAAAATAAAGAAGCGACGGACGAGAAAGGCCTGCTTGGCAACTTTCGCTCTGAAACGCTTCGCAGAGATTCATCCACGTGCTTTTCCTCAGGATCATCACCGATTAGCATCAGCTGTCACCATCAGCGCTATGGAAATTCCGTTCGCACTAATAAGAAAAAAAAGCATGCATTCGGGTTTCACTTTCAACTTCAAAACGGATAGATTCTCAACTCTCGAAAATCCATGTTCTGTGTATTTTTTACTCCTGTTAATGTTGCAGCTGTCGAACGGTGCGATCCGATATTCCGACAGAAGAAAGGAACAGTTTGAGAAATTGAGGGTCCCGCTCATGTATGCTTCTATTTATTTCACATTTTTTAAATAAAAATCTGTAATTTATTTATTTTAAGTTTTATACAACAGGCTGTAGATGAAAATCGAGAGTCTGTTAACCGCTTTCTGCACCCAGATCATTTTCTGTGAGTATGCAGGGTCACAGCTGAGCCTACAGCATGTTTTTGAAGAGTTCGTTATCATACAGGTTTTTTTTTTTTTCATGTTCCCAGAAGCGGGTTTTTCAGGTCGGCTCGAAAGTTGGTGGGGCTGACGAGGCAACGCGCGAGGTCATTGGCGTTCGCTCGTGATAAGGGAGGCCCGAGATTGAAAATGGGACGCGTGTGGCGGGGACTGGGGACATCAAGCCATCGGGTTGAGGTTGAGGTCGCTTAGCGACTCAATAACCTTTTTCTTTACCTTTAACGTGGAATGCGTTTGATTTTCTTTCATTTCAACATCTAGGATTTAATTTCGGGGGGGTTTGAGGTCCTGCGTACGCGCTGTGGCTATTTTTTTTTATGCTTGTCATTATAAGTCTTTTTGACACATCTGGATTTTCCTGTAAGTTGCAGTGTTTAATAAGTAAAAAACTATTAAAGATAGAAAATACCAAGTACTGCACCGTTTGCACCGACGAATAACGGTATGGCAAGAATTTAAGGAAAATATTTTGGGGGGGGGGGGGTTTTGAACCCCATGATACGGCCTTGCATATCAACCGTGGAAAGGGTTGCGAAGAGCCTGTTCCACTCTCACACTTCGTTGCAGGAATGGCATCGCTCTTGGCGGTGATGAAATAAAGGGAAACACGTCCATTGTCTTTCGTGACGATGCGTTTTTGAGGAAAAATAAGGCAGTTGGAACTCAAGAGTGACTTGTCACTCTGACACCCTTTCTGTAGCACCAAAGGGAATCGTCGAGGACCGTGACCTGGCATCACTCATCTCCCTCGTCCTTCCTGTCTTCTCTCAGTTTTTTGGTTGAGCGAGACGAATGGAATCATTTTAAGAAATTTTTTTATCAACATGAGGGTGAGCTCGTGGATGTCACCCTCATCTTGGCAGTTTAAGTCAAATCAAATATCGCATTCTCGTGATGGGCATCATGAGGATCATTTTCGACCTACTTGTGGATGGAGGCCGCCTCCGACATAAACCGGTTACTCTGGTGGCATTATTCCCTGATTCACCTCACTCCAAACCCCGTGATATCGTCACTCCACATTATTCTCTGTCGTTATTTTTCTAGTTGCTTATCTTGTGTATCAACCTTTGATCTCTTTGGTTCACCTTCCACCAATCCTTCGGGTGAGGTGGTATAACAGCTTCATCTTGCTCTCCTTCACCGCCTTCATCGCGTCCTTTAAATCCGGTCCGTATTTGCGTACAGGCATTCATTTTCAAGGTGCAGCACGTTAGACATCTCTTAACATCTCTTCTTACTATCAGTTCACTTGTTCCTCACGAGATGTCAGAAGCATCCCAGAAGGTGCTTGAAACGCAAATGTGGACGATAGTGACATCTACGCTTGCTGCTCGCAAGGAAGAGGAACTAGTGGGGGCACCTCGCTCACATCCCAGCGACATCGATGAGCAGAGAACGGCCGTAGGCCTGGGCTAGCCTAGCATGCACTCTGTTTCTCGCTCTCGACTGGGTGCAGGGCGATAGAGAAGGCACATTTCAGGAACAGTCCCTGCCTTACTCTTGTCTGGTACGGAGCTTCTTCTCTCTCTCGCTTGCATTCTCGGTTTTTCTGTGGGAAATCCCGCCGTGATGCGGTCCAAAATCATGTCAGTGAGCTGGGAATCACGTCCTCACCTTGCAGGAACTTGGGATTTCGACGTGACTTGAAGAAAACATGTTCAGGGCGTTGAAAGCCCTCTTCCAGCCCCAGTTCGCACTGGAAAGTGTATCAAACCCACTGAGGATGATCTCGACCTCTGCCTCCGTCAGAAAAGCAGAAGATCGCAAGAGGATGATGAAGTCAGTCCCAAAAATGGATGAGGGAACATCTGGTGAGAAGACACAGGATCTGGACTTCACTAGGTATGTAAAAATTTCATGATATTCTTGTTGATCTGGTTGGCATGTCTATGACTATCAGACTCAAGTGGCAGCAAGTTTGTCATTTGGTTAAGTGTATATGTGAACCCTGGTGGCAATGAAGAATAAGACTAGGCCTAAAAGCTCTAAAGGCTCATATAATTTAAGAATTTGAGTGAACTTCACTCTGAACAATGAAAGGCTAACAAGATGACATTTGACATTCTCGGCAGGCGTGGAGGGATGTTCCCAGATGAAGACACTCCAACCACCTTGTTTGATGGTGTACCTTTCATGCAATTACCCATCATTCACATCAAAGTGTCAAAGAACAATACACTCATTACCTGCACTGACTACAAAGGTGAATGACCTTATTTGCCTTTTTTTCCCTGCTTAGTTTCTTGTGCAGTATATTTTGTTTCCATATGGAGTTGGGAATTACAGTATTATTTTTATATTACAGGGAAACCACATTACATGCACTCTTGTGGTAAAGAAGGATTCAAAAATTGCAGAAAAGGTACAAATGTTGCTGCTCAAGCAACAGGGATCTCTGCTGCATTGGTGAGTAAGGTTACAGTCTTTCGTTAGGTGAGATGATATGAATGATATGTTAATGGAGAGTTAATGCTTTAAAGGTGATTGCATGCAGGTCTATAATTTTAGGTATTCCTTATTTTGTATTCATGGGAGGTTTTTTATTTTGGAGTATGAAGTTTCAAATTAAAAATTGTGGGATATCCAAGTTATTTTTGTCAATGGTGTTTAGTGGCTGTGGGTAGTCAGGCTTTGGTATCGGCCTGCATAGTTTTCATTTTTATCTTCAAAATTGTATACCGGAATAATAGGATTTCGATTTAAATCAAGTTTTCACTGTGAAATTCCAGAAAGCAATGAACAACGGAGTGAAAAACGTCCGCATTCTAATTCAAGGATTGGGCCCGGGAAGAATGGTGAGTTCTCTTCAATTTTTTTTTTTGCATGAAGTCAGGGAGTCGTTAAGTAAGACTTAGTATATAAATTTGCATGGAATCTTTGTCATTGCTATGCAGTCATGTCCAATGCACGAATGGAGATGGCGCTGAAGAAGCATACTTGTAGACAAGCAGAATCGAAAAGGGGACATGCCAGGTGGTGAAGGATGGGGGGGGGAGGGAGAGGAGCGAACATACGATGCAGACTAGCATATTCGTTCGGTGCCACGTCAGCGAGAGAGGCAGTGGGAAGGGATGTGCGCAGCAGTTATTGCCTAGCCTCGCCGTTTCACTCGCGTTCTAGAGGGCGCAGGAGTGGAAACGCTGAGGAGGATAAGAGTGATGGGCCGTTCCGAGCGGTGTCCTCCCTCTCCCTTCTCTGTCTCTCTCCCTCTGCTCACGACACAATCCGAGAGTAGAGAAACGAATGAAAGGAAGGGAATGAGTAAGAGCGGAGCGTGACGGGAGGGGATGGGAGCTGGAGAGAAGTCGATCTCCTTCACGGCGCTATCTTTCTCCGCAGCCGTGGTATTTAAAGCTGCAAGCGAATGGGTTTTTAATAGCTGATCCGTTCTCATCCCGTTTCCCACCAGAACCAAATGGGGGAGAGGGGTGATCACAATCAATACATTTAAAACTAGTCCTGGTCTTGGTATGCATGTGACCCATATGCCGTGTTACATGATGGAATCTTGAATGCAGCGAGATGCTTCCTACTTTTTTATTTTCAAGGGACGGAAGTATGTGCACCTGCCACTAGTTATGTATTGATTCAGTTTACAAATCTGTGCGAAACCCTCTAACGTTTTACCTTATTTATACATTTTCGTTTGGAAAATTTGCACATTTTGTCTTGAATGTTGATTTTTTTTTTGTCCTGGTGGGGGGGGAAATATTTGCGAGGAGTATGTTAACAGACGACTTGTGATGTAGATATTGCCTCTCGAGGGAGGTGATTGCATTCATCAGCAGAACGCGTTTGTGCTTATTGTAATAAGAAATTGTCGGAAAGCTAATTGCTATTACTAATTGCTATTAGGTGCAAACATGAAGTGGGTTTAAACACTGCTCTAAAGAATTGAAGCTCCCGTGACATCCGTTCGATTATAATGCTTTTGGATATTTTAACAGGTTTGGCCCTCTTATATTGAGATAATCGTAGTGTCATGTCTGCTTCGTACCTTCGACACCCTCTTGACATTATCCCCCTCCACAGACCCATGGGTGCATGTGGCTTCCGTCTGGTACTTCTAGATCTACTGAAATTTATTACCTGGTGAGAATGAGTCTCAATTGGGCCGAGTTGATGGAAGAGGCGTCGACGAGGAACTGCAGTGTTCGATTCATAGCCGCGTCAGACACTGGCATTGTGGACGGAATGCCCGAAGAATTGTTGGAAGGGAAAGAAAAATGATTGTGTGCTAAGCAGGAGTAAACTTAAACCCAATTTAAACCAGATATGGTTGTCTTTCTTTTGTTTCGCGTTTCTTTCAGGTTCTGTCAAGATGCAAGACACAGTTCTCAGCTGTAGTGTCTTCGTTTTTAGATAGAAATTTGATCAAATTCTAGGATTTCGATTTTTTTAATTTGCGGTCTCGTTCGAAGAGAGGGGTTCTTGAATAAGATTACAGATTAATTTTATTTCTCTGGGACACCGACTGATAAGTCATGTCACCGAGAAATGTTTTTTTTTTTCACATAGCAGCTGATTTGGTCCGATAGCAAATCTTTCCTTCATTCATCTTAATGTAATAGTGTTAAACCTCACATTTCCTATTTCACATTATTAAAAAAAACTCCTGAACTTCGAGACCCAGCGTCCAATTCGTGATCTCATCAATCGTCTCATAAATAATGTAAATAGAACTCTATGGAGTTCTATTAAGTTGATCTAATTTGAGAAAATGGTCGAAATTGGACGCTGGATCTCAGAATGAAGACCCATCTAACTCTCACCTTGCTGAGAGAGGGAATCCAGGAGTGTTTAGCAGGGCTATGCAATAGACTGCAAATCTCGCTTGCACGGTTGTAAAATGTTTCCCTAATTCTTCAAAATTAGCATCAAAGTGACACATATATTTATGTAAGTTCAGGAATTGCGTGGAATTGGAACAGCTCGTAAATGCCATTAGTACCTACACTTAATTACATTCCCAATGCATACATGATTAAGATGTTATTGGAGTTTTCCGCAAGCAGCATAGGCATAGTCTTTTCTTGTTGAAGGCATGAGCTTTTATTGTAAAACCAATACCAAATGGTAGTAAAACCAAATGGAGCATGCGCTTTCGACAGATCGTCTGCGAACGCACTGACACCCGTTTTTCCTCAAGTAACCTGTCCTGCGCTGCGAGGAAGTACGACAGGTGTTCATGTTTTTTATTTTGTAGAATTGAAACTTTGGGTATTATAGATGGAATGTGAACGGAAGGACTTCATTTCAAGGTGGTCTAGAGTTAAAACGGGAATTATTCCGCAGAAAGCCTTGCTGGAATCTATCTAGCTGGTACCTGCAATCCTTTCCCTCGCGAGTTCTCTCCCGCGCGTCTTTCTCATATCTTCTAACTGAATAGGTTCCATAAACTCCCCCGATACGCAGAGCAACCTCTAATTTAAACAATTTTTGCGACGATATCGGCTCCGGGTAGGTAAATAAGTTGTACTATTTACAACTTTTTATGATCATTGTCTGCAAATCATTTAGGTGAGACGCATGGTTCAGGAAAAGCGCCTCATGGCGCAATTTATAGATGAAATAAGGTAAATTATTGAAAAGTTTCAATTGATTCTGCATCAGATTCTCATTCAGTTAGTTTTAGACCGAGATTGTGCGCTTGTGCTTAGTTACTGGGATTTATGTCGAGCGGAAGTATTTTGGAATAATTAATCCAATGTTCGAGGGAGTTATTGTGATACGCCGATCAGCAACTCGACTTGTTCATTGCACTCGATTGGTTTTAGTATCGTCAATTTCAGCGGTATTAGGTGGCAAGATTCGCGACTGGTTTTCCCTTTTGAGTTTCAAATGCTTTTTCGGTAAGAAGAAAATGAGGAAATGAAAGGAAGAAAGGGAAGCATCCAAGCGACTCTCACGGCCGCGAGCGTCGCGTATCCGTCGCCTCCATAATCACGAGCTGCGTTTGCGATCCTTGCACGCTCGCGCCCACGGCCATCCTTGTTCGTAGTCGCAATGCTAACGCAAAAGAACTGAAGCTGTTGAGAACCCAACTGTTTCTCTCTTGTACTTAATCCAACCACATATCCTCGAATTTTCCATTGTGAATGGAGAGGTCGCTCCCCCCCCCCTGCGAAAAGAGGTTGTTTGAAAATCGGAGACGCTTAATCGCAGAATTCCTGAAGGAACTGCTGGCGTTGTTGCAGCAGATGCAATACGAACGACCGATATCTCTCAACTGAACCGTTTATGCTGAGTTGCAGGCGTTCGTGTATTAGCATCATTGCATTTGAAATTGTGGAGGGGTTTCATGCCCGAAGACCTCTCCATTTCTGAGAAAAGAGATTTCGCCCCCGCAATCGTCGTTATTATTTTGAGGGCATTGTTGATCATGTCTATTCTTCACCAAGAATAGACATTATCCTCGCTTCCGTAGTTGGCACAGCTCGGGCGCGTAAAAGACGTATTAAGTATACATGCGAAATGCATCGGACTGTTCCAGCACTCATCAAAAGTGGAACAATTGAATTCTATCGGTTTGCCGCCAAAAGTTTTGGTGGCTCTCGAATTCGAGGGAATTTTAAAAATTGGTGCACCAAAGAAATTATCAGCAGAATGCACACTCAGTAATAATTAAAAAATTCGAATCAGGGGTTTCGTGCATTCGCGAAAAATCAATGCCAATTGAGAAACCCACTGCCAGTCCAGAAAGACGATTGTCCAATGTCTATATGTAGATGGTCTTTGGCACCGTTGACTCAGATATAGTTGAATGCCTCGTCTTATTTTCTTTTTTTAAGGTCATGGTTGGTTTACCTGGTCGGACATTAATTCCAAAGGTCCGTTTTATTATTATATGGAAGAAAAAAGAGGATTTCCTCACTTTCTGCTAACCTGGAAAATCCTGTGGGTTAGGAAGGGAGGATGTCGCGGTTTGATAGGATGCACGATGGACCTCTCAGATCTTAGGCTCAAGGAAGATGCCAGCATTGTCTCATTTTAGGAAGGTCATTTGTTGGCACAACTTCTGGCTTGCCCTGCCCTTTTCCATAGGTACCATATCTAGGTGGATATCATTAGTATTTTCGAATGGACGCCATAATTTTTGGGATATTTAAATAAATTCAATGCTGGCAGGTTGAGACACTCAAGCCAAGAATCCTTCTCGATATTTAAAGATGTGGATATTTTCCTGATGTTCTCAGGAATTTTCAAGTTGTATGCTTATTTTATCAGGTCTCATGACATGGACATGACTGCATGACATATTTTTGCATGATTTGCATCCCAGTCCATAAACGCTTTTCTTCTCCCTGATTTCAATGTGTGCTTTCGAATTTGTATTCGATTTTTACGAGTTGATCATCTCATTTCCACTCCAGCGGGGAAGTTTGATTGAAAAATTTAATCCAAATTTGCCACGAGAAAGGTACCTCCCTATATGTTCCAAAGGTTATTTTTTTTGCCTCTTCCCACGAGGGAACAGGAAATAAGTTAGCTTTGCTTTATTTTTTTTTCCGTGGTTCAATTGTCTTTATTATATAGAGTACTAGTGGGTTTGTGTCAAACGTTGTAAAGTAGAAATCAGGAAAACCTCCTGAAGCTTACTTGGACATAAATTCCCCTTGGTAGGTGAAAAAATGCAATTGGAGTTCGCTGTACTTGATTAGCCGGTCAATTCGTTTAAAATCGAATGCGAATGCGAAGTATTAATCAAATGAGTTTGAAGTTCAAAAGGTAAGGGTTCTCTTTCAAAAATTTTCCCAGGCCTCCTTGAAGGGATTGCAGATGGGTGGGATCAATGTAGTGTCCCTCACCGACATCACAGCCATCAATTGGCATAATAATCCCCGACCAAAGAAGCAGAGAAGATTATAAATCATATCTATGCTTCTGTTTCCTTCGTCTGTGATCAGTAGTTGAGTTTTTTCAAATAAAATGATGTTCCTTGAAATCTCACGCATGGGTATTTTTTTTACGGTTGTCCACAATTAAGAGAGATTGAAAATTGGTTTTTTCTTTTGGATCTGGATGGAATAAAGTAAAGGGAAAGGGATATTTCTCGGAACGTTCCTCCGGTCTCTCTCTCCTCTCTGCTTTAGTCGTGACGTCACGAGAGAGTGCAAGGCATTGTGGGGAGCCGACCGCCATCTTGTGCGTCCCTCGGATCCCTTGGCTTCCATTCCCACTCGTTCTCCCCCTCGTCCCATCCCTACCCCCCCCCCTTTCCGTTCCCAAAACTTCTATCCACACCCTAACAATATACTTCTGTTCCTATTCACCGTAAGTTAGGCCTCGATTGTCGGCCAGGACGATGCGGAGAAGCACAACTGAGTGTCGGTTCATACAGTGCTGCCCTCGAGGGGGGAAGTGAAGACCTCCTCGCTCTTAAGCTTCAACTCAAGACCTGAAATACATTTTTCACGTGTTAATTCTTTTGCAGTTTTGTTTTTTTGTGCATTGTTGTCGATCCTAGTAATTCGTGCATTCTTCAACTTCAACGTGGAAGCCGAAAATGGACCAGGTTAGCTCTTGAAACTTACCCTATCCTTGGTTTCCTTGAAGGGATGTTTAACGATTTTATTTCAATTGAAACGTACGTAACCAATTTTTTTCCCGCATTACCGGTTTTTACGACTTGTTATCATCGCACTGTCTTGGAAATGGCTGTATGAAATGAATTTTTGCTGGAAAAAGCTCAGTTTTCATTCAACTCCCTATGTTATAATGACACTGTGCTGACACTTGATAACGATATTTCTCAATTTCAGAGCCGCGTCCACAGATGTTTCTTGCATTGTTTCTCTCTTCATTTATTGCACTGTCACTTGTGATAAAATTTTTCAGGAAAGCAAATGGACCCATTTGAGAAATCGTTGATTGAAGTTCATGAGATGTAGGCAGCTTATGACTGTAGGGAGCCATGTTGTTTTCTGTGCTCACCTCACCTTCACCAGACTTGAACATAGGCTTGTAACAGAGTAGTAGGCTGCCTTTTCAAGCATGCCTCTCTTCAAATTTTTCATGCTTTTCTTTTATACCAGTTTTCTCTGAGGGACACACAAGTCCTACATGATTTTCTGTCGTGTTGTTTTAAATGAGGCCATTCTATGGTATTTCTTGTGACTAAAATAGGCATTACTTGAAGCTAGGTGAGGAGAGCCATCTGCAAACACCAGCCAAATATACCTGTTCAACCAATGCTTGAGTGATTTATTATGGTTTTTAGCTCATGTCTTGATCTTTTAACATACTGAGCTTGGTGCTTTCCAAATGTTAACCCCCAGTAATCGTGGTCTTATAAACCTAATATACCAATATTAGCAATGGCCTCACAGGGAAAAGGAAACCAGAGACCTATGGAATTTGTATTTGATTTCCTGTGAGGATGAAAGTTTTGGTGTTCCTAGTGAGGTGGACTTTGTTTACTTTTTTTTGTACACCATTTTGCTTATTTTCACTGACTTCAGGCAAAGAGCTATCATCTCCAAAGCACTTTCCTAGTTAACCAGATCACCTAATTGTTGCCTGGCAGTTTTTCACAATTTGTGGCATCTGGGGTAGACTGGGGCAGTGAAGATGATTGGTCTTGACTTGTCCTCTTCACTATCAGCTTAATGGGATGTACTGTTGTCAAAATGAATTGAGGCATGCATTACTCTGTCTTTATAAAGGAAGAAGAGGATGAAGATATTATTTTAGTATGAGTCAAAGAGAGGTGTCATTTTTTATTTTGCATGCCTCATTTACTTGATGTCATTGATGAGATTGCTTAGTAGACAATTCTGAATACAGGATATAGATTACTTGCATATACCAACTGTAATATGTGGCTAAACCAGTTACCAATCCTCATTGTTACCCTCAAATCCAAAAATTCACAATGCTTTAGTTAATTATAACAATAGCATGGGAACTTCACCAAATACAAGAAAATATTTATCTCACAGGGAACTGTCAGAATGTGAGAAGTATAAGATGGTTCAGAAATCATGATTCTTTTTTCTCACCTGAACAAGAATTGACATATAAATGATGAAAGGTTAACTCAATACTATGAACTTGGTAGTTGTGTTCCATCCCAAACAAAGCATGTGCCATTGCCATCAAGTCTAATGATATTTTCAACCCATGCCAGGCACCCATTAGCAATCGCACTTGCAACATTAGAGAAAGCAGCTGCATCGATTAGTAGGATGTCTTCACAGATGTTTCTTCCAGCTGACAATGAGGATGAGTCTAGTAGACATTCAAATGTCTTGGCACAATCATAAACACAATATTTTTTTCTCTCCAAGGGACCATCTCACCCAAGTGGGGTCTCATGCTCATGAATGCTTGTACTCTGATGATGGTAAAGGTACATCACCAATGGTGTTTGTACAAAGACTATCTTCTCAACATATCAACATAAATGAATCATATCCTTATTGCATGAGGTACTGAATGAAATGAGCCAAAATTTTCACTGCTGTTCAACTTGATTTATGCACAATAAACAGCATACTTAGAATGTGACTTGCCTCCCTAATGAACCATAACTGCTGCAGCACTATTTTTATTACTTTGACAGAGTAGAGCTGTTAGTCATGTAGAGAAATGGGGGGTAAATGAATGAAATAAAGGTGATGTGAGTGAGGGGAGAGTGAACTGACTCGTCAAAGTATGTTCCATTGCCATAATTTCCTAATGAATCTTTTGGTGAAAATGTTCATACCCTAGAAATATGAGAAAATGAATGACATTGGCTCACAGTTGCCCAATCCCTAAGCCAGCGTTCTGGCAAATACAGGTCAACAAAAACCTTTTACTCTAGTGACCCTCTAGATGCAGCTGATCATTGGGTGATCCTGACAGCTATCATGAGAGAGACAGTTTGGATCTCACATTTGAGGCTGTTGCATTTCCCCTAGTGTTGAATATAACTGCAGAATGCACGGGTTTAGTCATTTTGTAATGACTTTTAATTTTATACTGTCACCTTCCAGAAACACCCAGGATCCACAGTGCAATTCTTTACATTTTTTTTTTTACACCATTGACAATCCATATGAGAGCAATGAAAAAGCCATTGAAACTTATATTAACTTTAGGAGAGTTGTTCAGCGTTTTCTGCTGTCACTCAATCTCAAAAAGACATTTGTAAGAAAAAGAAGCATTTTTGAACAAACCCAACACTTTTAATGCCTAATTCTTATAGGACAAGAAATATTACATGCATTGTACTACATAAGAGACAGACCTTGATTTTGCTGTTGCACAGTAGATTGAGTGAGTGGTCTTGCAGCAGTCTGCTTTGTTTCTGTCATCAGCTCTACCACTGCCTTGGGCAGATTCATGCCTATTTTCCTGATTGAACTGATATGGTGACACTAACATTTTGAAGGTGAGTGCCTGATATTTAAAAATATACACCTCTAAGTTAAAGCTTGGGATCAAGTAAGAAACATTTGAGAGGGCATGGAGAAGAGAATTGCTATTAGTTTCATTCAATTGACCAGAGAACCACACCATGGCATACCAGAGAAAAGCAAGCATGTTTTGTGATATCCAAATTGCTATTACCCCAGACAGCTCCAGGAAACTCCAGATGGCTCCAGGAGTTCACTTATTGCCTTTCAAGGAAGTGGGTGCAAGCTTAGTACCTGTGATGCAGATACAGTGGCTAGTGAAGAAGTTAATTTTTTTTGCTGAAAATAGACCTTTTTCAGAAAGTCTATTTTCATTGTTGATATAACTGCTTTTCAGATATAAAGTCTCATTCAGGATTTTCCTTCTAATCAAAATGCCACCTTCTTGCTTTTTCAGATATGAATCTTTTGAAGGCTCTCCACATTTGGCATTGTAAGCTCTGCCCCTAAAATAAAAATAAAAATTATGCTGCCTATACTGGACATGCAAACACATAGCAACTCCTGTTGCAAAGATCTATCACTCAAAAAATATAGAATCAAAGAGGGTGTTGGGTTAATTGGGATGAATTGACACTTCATGAAGTGATTTTCTTCATTGAATAAAAGGAACTGTTTTTTCTCCTTCAGGCTTGAATTATCTGAGTCAGATATGAAATATTAAAGTCTCTTCCTAATCCTTATTTGAGTCTTTGGAATTCAGTCATGTTTTTGACATGGAAGGACAGTAGTCATATATGATGTGGCTCACAGCAGTAAAATATAGATGCACTGTATTGTGTGAACCACAAAGGTAATACTGGGTTGCTGCATGGACAGGTGTGCCCATGCTCTCAACACTGATTGACCCTTTACAGCTCAATGCTAATTGGCTCATCATTGCAAAGACACTGCTGTCCACACCAGGCTAGGAAAAAAAACCTTCTGAACCTGTGAATGAGGTTCATGGGAACAGAGGTGCATGGGCAGGTGGTCCACTTAGTCCACTTGCATATTCTTCCCAGGAAATTCCAATTTGTCACCTCAGGTTCCTGGAAACATTTTTATTTTTCATACACTGGTCCACACCCTCATCCCTGATTGGCATTATATTGGCAATAAATAGCATCAACAACATGCACATTCTGTCTCTATGCAATTTGCTTCACTTGTTCCTGTGCAGGCACTGGAATAAGTATGCATTATTGCTTTCCTTTTTTTACTAGAATATATTGGAATATTCCATACATGGTAACATAAATTGACAGGTAGTTTGTGTTCTTGCAGACAGGCCAGGCTTGCTTGTGAGTTGTATGCACTCATTATGAGTGAATAGAATACTGTTGCTTGGTAGCAGGTGCAAGGCATATTCCAGAATCCAGTGGTATCTCCTTGATGTACCTGTCCTGGATGTGATGGAGATGATTGTTTCAGTTTAAGTGAACTGCAATTTAGCTTACTTTTATATGTAGGTGTGGGTCACACAGACTGAGGTGGGACCCATGTGAGTCATGCTGTAGACAATTACCTAGAGGGTCAGGGTTCCTTACCCAAACCCATCATCTGACCCATCATGGACAACTCACTTTTCCACTCAAAATCACTAAATTTAAAGCTGAATTCCCTACTTTGGACATGGAAAGAAACCTAAAATGGTCTCTTATTTTAGCACTTAGTTTGAAACATTATTTTTCTTAATCTCCTCCAAAGATCTGATGGTCCTCCTGGGCACAGGTGTGAAAGAATCAAGAGACTTCATTTACTCACTCAACATGTTACTTGCTAAACTGGCAGTGCCTTAAGCATTATTAATGGGGACCCTAGGTTTATTTCTAAGACATACAGGTTATGGCAAAAAAGTGCAGTGAAATTAACCCCAATATCTCCACCCATACTGGAGCTATTTATTTGTAACATTCACCATCCACAGGTGAGTATACCAATTGCATATTTTGGCTGAAGAGTTCAGGGGGGGGGGGGGGCAGGACAGCGAAGCAGGACAAACTCCACCACCACCAGCAGAGAAAATCATTGCCTCCAAGGGGACATCAGGAGGTGGCTGCCCCCTGTTCCCTGTAAAATACACCCCTGGAGTATACTGCTCCTCAAAATTTCATAATTATGACTTTGGCCCCAAAAAATTGAATCAGCTACTAATGAAAAGAAATCTGACATGAGAATGAACAAGAGTACCTCCTGGTTGTGAAGAAGAGGAAACACTTGAGCACTGTCCTTCCTGGTCATTGAGACTACTTTGAACTATTCTGTAACTCTAATTCATTCTAGGAGGTGGTCGTCTCTTGCAGATGGTTTTCATGAGCTTTTCCCTGTGAATAGCATATGAATCGATGAGTATTAATCTAAAGAGTTTTCTTGCATCTTAATTAGTACAGATTTAGCCATCAAATGAATAATTTCTTTTGCTACATCTTGCATTGAAAAGTTAAGAACATCCATCTGTTATGCACACCCTCCTACTGGGTGTTCCATTAATCATTGAACCATTTAAGTGTTCATTTAGAGGAAACAATATCTTGTACAGTCATGGTTTTTTGTAAAAAAAAATATGCCAACTGTATGGACATTCACTGGCAAAAAATAATCCCTTTTCTAATGCACACCATTCTCATTGATGCACTTATGACATCAATGTTAGACAGTTAATTGTAGCCCACAATGTTTCAGCAGAAATCTCATGAATGTAGGAAATTTTTTTTTTTCAGCTCTTGCACATTTTGGGGACTGTTAGTGTACACATTGCTCTCGAGACACTCCCACAAAAAAGGGCAGGAATGGTTAGATCAGGTGAACTTGCTGCAATATAGTGGATTTTCTGGGAGTATCTCATGTCTAAAGTTCTCTGTCCAGTCACTATTGAGTGATTTTCAAGATAAGGTTCCACAATCCTTGTATGGTGACTCTGGCTCCAGGGATCCATGGTCAACTTAGCAGTATTTTATATCCAATCTAAAATGAAATTGTTTACAAAGTTTTCCTTTAAAATAAAGTCATCATGGTCCCAAAATAAATGGAACACCATGTTTGAAGCTGTCATAGCAGCTGGTCATAAATTTCAAATTGCTTTAATACAGGCATAACACTGAATTCCAGAAGTAGACAACAGCATACTTCTTGATGACTTATGATGATTACCCAAACAAGAAACACTGAGCCTCTCTGACGTAAACAATATGCCTGAATTCATTCTGGTTCAAGAGTGTGATCAATGCAGAAGAGGTTCACACTTGATTGCTTTCCTCATTTTTGAACTTCCAGTCTAGGTAGAACATCTTCATGCCCTTTTCCAAAACTATCCAACAGAGGAAAGGAGAGATTATTCATTTATTGCTAGTGAGGAAGACCTTTTCCAACTCAATGTGGTATTGACCTATTAATACCAGTATCATACTAAGTTGAGGAAAATCGCAGTTTCATTTGTGGAAATTTAAGAAAATTCATGTGAATTTTGTGCTAGTTATCCAGTCTCAAGAGGATCCTTTGTGCTTCTAGTGCTGTCAAGTAGTCTGCTTCCATTATTAACAACTATCTCAGTTAACACTTTCACACCCAGTGATACTTGCTCTTGCAGTCCCCATATCCCAGGCTTTTTCAACTGTTTCTTGAAATTCAGTGAAAATCACTGTAATAAATTATTTTTATTTTTCCCTCAAAGTTAACAGATTCAAATATTTTCGCAGCAACAACGATTAAATAAAAAGAAGACATCGAAATTTGCAAGTGGAAATCAAGCTAAAAAAAAAAAACCACCTAAAAAACTTTCACTATTTGTGTGAAAGGTTCTCCAATGGCTATTCCTTGCTGTGTCCTAAATTTTATAGCTTGCCCTTGTATGGCACATCTCAAAACACTCTCTTATGCACGGGGCCTTATTACAAGACTTCCAATAGAATTAGGTACTCTTCCTCATTGCTTACAGCATTACAGCAATGGCAGTACTGCCTGACAAACATGTGTAAAAAATATTTCACTATAGGGTAGAATTCAATGCAGCCACCTGCCAACTATTGGTGTCTTTCAAATTAGAATGTTGTTTAGAGGTGGTAGTAAGCTTAAGCACACCATGGCATTAGTGGTATGATGTGCCAGGAATTTCAAATTGCATTAGCTGCAAATGAAGGGCTTGGACATTAGTGCCAAACATGTCACCCCTTCTTATGAAGGTTTTGGGTGTGAAAGTGTTAAGTTCCAATGAGTTGATTACCACTCCAAGTATCATCCTTGGTGCATCACAGCATGACATCCTGAAGATGTCAGCCTAGTTCATCTTGATGTGCCTGTGGGCATCCCCTGGCTATTCTATGGCATTCCACTATGGGAAGCATGCAATTGAAAAATACACATCTTACTGACATTCCATAGGATGGAACCAGTTCCCTCACTCCATTTCACTACTGCATCCTCCAAATAGCATCCATCTATGCATTGTTTATTCAATGGATGAAAAACCAGGCATTTTGAAAGCTTGTGGAAGATTTTCCTTTGGCTTGTGAAAGTAGATCCAAGGTACATCACAAAATGTGAGTGATGTGGATATCCAACATATCATGTCTGATGTATATTCTTGAGAAGTACAGTATATTATGAAACCTTGGATCTGGGCAGAACAGGATATCCATTGGATGACTGATTCCATCTTCACCTTTGCTGGAACTGACTCCACTATCCCAACCAATGCAAGAAACTAGAGTCTAAGATGAAAACCTACCTCCATGCGTATCATATGAACTTACTTTTTCCCTTTGACATCTTCTTCTGGGTAAAAAGTATTGCTGGGATCTGACACCAGTTGGATGCATAGCTTCTGGTTCAGTTATTAGAAATAACAGATCAGGCATCAGAATTATGATCTGGTGGTTGTAATACAGATGATGGGAGAAAATAAGGTGTGGGTTGTTGTCATCAGGATGATGGAGAGGATCGGAGTGAAGAGGATCAGGCTTCAAGCTCTGATGATGAAGATGAACAGCCAAAGAAGAGGCAGCACAAATCCAGGTTTGTTTGTCAACAGATAAAATGATGAAGAGATGGGTTTTCTTTGTTTCAAAAGTTGGTGTGATCCAGAAGATACATATCACTTTAATTTTTTTAATTTAATCATTAAAACTTCTTTACAAATAACCAAACAATAACTTAGTAACCCAGAGTTTTATCTCTAAAGAGTTGGATGTACAAATGACATTTTTTAACTCCCATTATTTTTACCTTGGGTTGGACTTTTTTCTGTCTCAGTACTTGAAAAATTATATTTTTTAATAATTTAAAAGTAATGCCAGTAATTAGTAATTTTAGGTAGCATGAAAATGGGCAAAACTTAAAAAAATTGCTGTTGCATATAACCAATTCCTGTAAATAAATATACCTAACCAAGAAGTATCCTATTCCATAAAACATCCATATTTTTTATTTCCCTAACTACCCCCTATATATAAGTCTAGAGTATCCTGAGATCCTCAGGAATGAAGTGCAGGGCATATTTGATGTAGTTCCTTACAAGACTTGCTGACATTAATGAAATAATGATGATACACTGGGATCATATTACAGCAGTGAGGGGAGTGACTCTGACTCCTCATCAAGTTCATCAGCCAAAGAGGATGAAGAATCTTGGGATGGTGACGAATCACGGAATGATGCAAAAGATCTTGATGATGAAGATTCAAAGAGAGAAAGCACAGCATCCTCTTCTCTCACCCCCAGAAAGGAGCGCTTTGCAGATCTCAAACAGGTTGGCTTCCTGAAATTTCCATCAGCTATCTGCAAACTGCTTTGGAGAGAGCACATTAATGCAGTTGTGGTTCCCAAGACCAAAGTTAATGCTATAGTTTTGGCTTTTTGATATAGTACTGGGAAGAGAATCCAGATGTTTATGGGATCCGAAGATCAGGGAGAAGCAGGAAGGAGCCTGAAAGACTACAGATTATTGAGTCTGATTCCAATGATGCCCCTCGAAGCTCTGTGAGGAAGGCAGAAGGACGGTCTGTCTACAAGTGAACTTTTTCTCCGTCATAAATTATTTTTTCATGAGCTTGTTGATGAAATGTATCTTCTTGAAATAGAGTGAAGCAAAGAGGTCAAAGACTGTCAGATGAAGATGAGGATTCCAAAGAAGATGATTCTGAGGAGGAATCATGTGCATCGAGGAGAAGCAGGCATAAGGAACTGCCGAAGAGGTCCCAGAGTTCCTTGAAGAATGCCAAAAAGTCTCGTTCACTTTCTTCAAGAAAACGGGTCCAATTGAGTGAAACTAGTGAAGATGAATCTAGCAGTGGGAGTCTGTATGAAGAATCTGATGCTGAACCCTCCTCCTCCCCCAAGAAGTAATTTATTGTTTTCTGAAGTCACTTCAAGAAGGTAATCCAGGAAGTGAAAAATGTTAATATTTTTTTCAGGAGAGCTGGGCGCTCTCGTACTCAAAGGTCAGGAGCACAGGTTAGTTACAAAGAAGCCAGTTCAGAGGGAGAACAGGAAGGAGATGAGGGAAATCAGGAGACAGAGAAAATGGCTGATGTCACTCAGCCCCAAGAGGAGCTTGGTGAATGTATCGAGAAGATCCTAAATTATCGATATGGTAGAAAAGGAGGTAGGTAATTACCTAATTTTTCAGCATTGGGTCTTATCTATGCCTCCTAGTTGAATCTTCCTGGATCATTTTAGCCACTGGTGCCGCCACGACAATCTATGCTATCGAGAAAAATGGTGATCCAAATGTAGAATCAGGGAAGGATGATGAGAAAAAGGAACGCCAGTTCCTTATCAAATGGCAAGGCTGGTCCCACCTGCACAACACATGGGAATCTATGGTCACCTTGAAAGAACAGAATGTGCGGGGAATGAAAAAGGTGGAGAATTACCTGAAGCGGGAAGATGAGATCCAAGCATGGAGAGATGGAGCATCCCCTGAGGATATTGAGTACCTAGAATGCCAGATTGAAATGGCCCAGGACCTATATCTGTCCTATCTCAAAGTTGAGAGGATTGTTGGTATGTTTTTTTTTTTCAACAAATGCCCTTCCTTGTTTAATTGCATTAAGTTCTTCATTGACAGGATGTTATTTCTGTGTAGCTTCCTTTGTGAAGGGGGCCACCCAGGAACCAGATTACCTTGTAAAGTGGGAGAACCTCCCATATTCTGAAGCAACATGGGAAGATGGAGCACTTATTGGAGATAAGTATGGAGACAAAATCAAAGACTTCGAACGGCGTGAGGATAGCACCCGCACACCAACCAAGCTCTGTCGTGTCCTCAAGTTTCGACCCAAGTTCATGGCTCTGAAGTACCAACCCACGTATATTGGGGGACATGATAATGACACAGTGAAGCTCAGAGACTATCAACTGGATGGGCTCAACTGGCTTGTACATTCCTGGTGCAAGTAAGAGCATTTTGTGTATTTCCTAGTGCTGCTCAATTGACTTCTGTAGTGTCAATAGTCTGGAATAATCTCTATGAATTTCTGTAATGCTAGATTTTTAAGATGCTGATCATGAGGGGTAATTTTTTAAATTGAAAATGTTATGTATTTACAGGAATAATTCTGTGATCCTAGCAGATGAAATGGGACTGGGAAAGACAATCCAAGTGATCTGCTTCCTGAGTTACCTCTATGAGGCACAAAGTCTTTATGGTCCATTCCTAATCGTTGTTCCATTGTCCACTCTTACATCATGGCAACGGGAAACAGCCACGTGGTTCCCATCCCTTAATCTTGTCACATATATTGGGGATGTGAATTCCCGCAATCTCATTCGACAATATGAGTGGTGTCACTTGGGGAACAAGAGACTCAAGTTCAATGCAATCCTCACCACTTATGAGATTTTGCTCAAGGACAAGGCCTTCCTCGGCAGTATCTCATGGGCTGTGAGTCGCCTACACTGTACCCAGAATGACAGCAACAGGAAAGTATGAAGATCTTGAATTATCTTGTTTATAATTTAGGTACTTGTGGTGGATGAGGCACATCGATTAAAAAATGAGGACTCCCTGCTGTACAAGAGTCTCATGGACTTTGACACGAATCACCGAGTTCTTGTAACAGGAACTCCTCTCCAGAATTCTTTGAAGGAACTTTGGGCCCTTCTTCACTTCATCATGCCTGAAAGGTGCCTAAAAATTTCGGAAGAAAGTTGTTCTCATTCATATTTGCAATGATTTTGCTTTTCTTATACATGAGCCAAACCCTATTTGACTTTTTCATAATTGAAGGCAATCTCATATGACATTGGCTTTTATGGCTGCTGTTCTTAGCTCTGACAGTTCATAATGATATTGATTGCTTTGTTCTGTGAGAAAGGACTAAGGTGGCATTAAACTTTTGGTGCATTTGCACTGTTTTATAAATGAGTATTTTTGATATAGCCAGTTTTGATTCTTTCATTTTGATTTCCAGTATATATTGTTGATAGGTTTGATAACTGGAAGGAATTTGAGAGTGAGCACGCAGCAGAAAAAGCAGCTGAGAAAGGCTACTTGCGACTGCACAAACTCCTGGAGCCATTCATTCTGCGTCGAGTGAAGAAGGATGTTGAGAAGTCTCTGCCAGCCAAGGTGGAGCAGATCCTGCGGGTAGAGATGACATCCAGTCAAAAGCAGTATTACAAGTGGATCCTAACCAAGAATTATGAGGCCTTAAGGAAGGGGAACAGAGGGTCTCTATCCACTTTTGCAAACATTATTGTGGAGCTGAAAAAGTGCTGTAACCATGCATTTCTCACCAAACCACCTGAATATAGTCAATCTCAGTCTCAGAGTGAGCGATTGCAGGTGAGTGGTCAGTTGATTGAGAATAAGAATTTTATTAAGGGGGGGAATACTATATTATTCTCTCATGGCAGCTTTTGCTTACTACCTCATTGCCATATGCACATGCCTACACCCAGCTGCAATTGGCAATGAAAGAGTGTATCCCTTTAGCAAATCATAGTCTTGCTATTACAATTGAGGACAAATAGATTGGGTTTTGCCAAGTTACCTTCTTTTTAAGAAGGAGGCAAAGAAATTGTCTTGCACCATATTCCTGGGAAGGGCAAGGTAAAGCAAAAGAACTCTAGTTTGCTTGCTAACACAATTTGAGTGTATTTGTGACATTTTGTGTTTATTTCTAAGGAAAAAAAAGTTACAGGTATGGAAAATAAATCAAGTATTCCATATCTGCCTCTCTTGTTTGCAGCATCTAAGGAAAGGCAGTGGGAAGTTGTTGCTGCTAGACAAGCTCCTAGTGCGGCTAAGAGAGACGGGGCATCGAGTCCTCATCTTTTCACAGATGGTTCGCATGTTGGACATCCTTGGAGAATACCTTCAGCTCCGACACTTCCCCTTCCAGCGATTGGATGGGGGGATCAAGGGAGAGCTTCGTCGCCAGGCCCTTGATCATTTCAATGCTCCTGGGTCTCTGGTATAAATCTTCCTGTCTTTCCAGTATTTATGACTACTGTAATGGATTTTTTTTAACACCAAGATGATCATTTCATGCAGGACTTCTGTTTCCTGTTATCAACTCGAGCAGGTGGTCTTGGGATCAACCTTGCCACAGCAGACACTGTTGTCATTTTTGACTCTGACTGGAATCCTCAGAACGATCTGCAAGCTCAGTCACGAGCTCATCGTATTGGCCAGAAGAATCAAGTATGAGCATGACATTTGACATTTTGCATGTGATAAGCCATCCTTTCATAATGTCATTTTTGTTCATCATTACAACCTGAGGAAGCCTAGTAAACTTTGGCTCTGATGAAATATGGTTTTACTTCTATTTGAGATTCCAATATTATTCTGCTGGTGGAAGCTCCAACAACCAATCTTTATGGAGCAAAGTAATTTTGACCATATTTTGTAAGCTAATACTACTGGCAGTGAAATCATAGCTCCTGCTGCCTAATGAATTTTTTTTGTGCTTACCAGGAAAAACTCATTGGGTTTCTAGGAAATTTCACCTCCAATAGTGTTACCTTACAAGTCAAAGTAGGTTCCATGTTGTACCTCCATTTCCACTTTTTTGGTTCCTGAGTTTTTCTTATGACAGTTTTCATGCCTGCTATGGTTCCATATGCAAATCAAGACCAAGCTTCAGAACAAGACTTAGCCTGTCCCCACATGTCATTGGATCTACACTTCCTATCACTATTTTCAGCTTTTTGTTGAGTATGAAAAGAAATAAGCTTTTACTGGCATATCAAATATAAAGTGAATGCTGATGACTAATGGAAAAGAGAGGGAGGAGTTCCAAAGCCAGAATCTGATAAAAGTCTTGACCATCCTTGTCAATGTACTGTATTATAGGAGCCTAACAACTTGTCTGTCTTTATTCTCAGATGACCTAAGAAAAAAAAGTTATTAATAGCCTTAGGGCATTAAATTTGAATGTCCTCTTAGGTAAATATCTATCGTCTGGTGACAAAGAACTCTGTGGAAGAAGACATCATTGAACGAGCCAAGAGGAAGATGGTGCTAGACCATCTGGTCATCCAACGCATGGACACCACAGGACGGGCCATCCTTGACCGCAAGGCCAACAACCCCAATGCCACTTCAGTCCCCTTCAACAAGGAGGAACTGTCAGCCATTTTGAAGTTTGGAGCTGAAGAGCTTTTCAAAGATGATGATGAGAATGAAGATGAACCAGCCGTATGTTCATGCATCCTTCCACCAGGCTTTGCCTGACATATAGTGCATCCATTGTGGTTGTGGGTTGTCCAGTCTATGTGGCTCCTGAGCTGATATGATGAGCTTTTCAGAATATATAATTAGAAGTGGGTGGTATCAATCTAGGTACCCATATTAGAGTGCAAGAGCATCTCTTTCTGCTATTGGGGGATTCAATGGCACTGATATTTTCCTAGTTTCAGGATAAGTGCCTGAAGCCAATCTAGGTGCCAAATGCTTTGGCATGTCATTCCACCTTATCACACGGGTTTGCTATTTGTCCACATGACATGTGAATGAATTTGACCATTGCTTATTCTTTTGACCCACATCTTGAGTGGTTGCACTCCATCATAGCTTATTCCTTTATAGTATGTTTCAGGAAGTTATTGTTCTTTGCAGTGTGATATCGATGACATCCTACATCGTGCTGAGTTGCGTGAGGATGATGAAGGGAAGATGCCTGGAGATGAGCTTCTTTCAGCTTTTAAAATGGCTAGTTTTGCTATTGAAGAAGATGAAGATGAAGGAGGGAAGGTGGAAATTGAATCAGATCACAAGGATCCAGATGTCAATTCTAAAGACTGGGCTGAAATCATTCCAGAAAACTTTCGTAAGAAAGTTGAAGCTGAGGAGCGAGATAAGGAGCTTAAAGACATCTATCTACCCCCAAGGTCTCACATTTTCTTGATTTCCATTTCTGTTCTGTCATTATTTGTAATGTGAATGGAGATTTCTTTGAACAAAGTACTTTGCTGTGATTCTCAGGAGTCGAAAGACTCTTCAGCAATTACAGGAAGAGGAGGATGAAGAATATGGCAAAAAGAAAAAGAAAACAAAAAATGATGAAGAGGAAGATGATGATGATGAAGCAGATGATGATGACTTCCGCAGTAGGAGAGGCCGTGGTGCTTCCATGACCAAGGAGAAGATCAAGGGCTTCAATGATGCTGAGGTCATATCATATGCACTTATCCTATATTAAGTCTCATCCTATATTAGGTCTTGAGGTTTTAACAAACTCCACAAATCTTTCCCTATAGATGCGAAGATTTGTGCGGAGTTGGAAGAAGTTTGGAAACCCAATGCAGAGGTTGGATGCCATAGCTGGGGATGCAGAGCTCCTGGAGAAGCCCATGGGTGACCTGCGACGTCTTGGAGAGCTACTCCTCAGGCGCTGTGAGGAGGCTCTCAGGCAACAGCAAGAGAAAATAGATGCAACCCCAGCTGATTCTGCTGATGCTTCGATGCCTGGTTTGCTTTCCTCTATATCCTGAAAGCCTTTCAAATGTGTTGAGACATCAGCAGTGAGCATATGGATCTGGATTGCAGGTCGGGGGAGACGGGGACCATCATTCAAGGTTGGGGGAGTGTCAGTGAATGCTAAGACATTAAAGGCACAGATGACTGACTTGCAGCCGCTGGCGGCTGTCATCCCCTCTTCAAAGAAAGTCAGGGATGCTTGGGTCTTGGAGATCCCACGGTTAAAGCCAGCACAATTTGACTGTGACTGGACCATCCAAGACGACTCAGCTCTCCTCAGGTACAGAATTCCTCATCATCAAAACCACACCTTCAATTCCAAAATACTTAATTATTCTATCATTTCTATTGATGCATTCAGAGGAGTGTATGAGTATGGGATGGGTGCTTGGGAACAAATCAAGATGGATCCAATCTTGGGTCTTACTGACAAAATCCTGCCAACTGGTGCAGATAAGAAACCTCAGTCAAAGCAACTCCAGTCTCGTTGTGACTACCTCCTTCGCCTACTTAGGCGATCTCATAACCCTCCCCCAGGCAAGGTGAGTGTCTTTGGAGCTGCCAGGTTTGGCTATCCTTTCTTTAGACGTCCATTCTTACAGTTTTTAATGCTGAATGCCTTTTCAGGGGAGTCCCAGAAAGGGTCGGAAGGTGAAAACGAAAGCCATTGTGGAAGACAACGATATTTCATCAGATGATGAGGATGACAAATTGAAGCCAGAAGATTCTGGAAAGCAGAAAGAGAAGGAGGATAGTAAAAAGGAAATGCATCATGCCATTAATGCCAAGCATGATCATGATAAGGATAAGAAAAAGAAAGTGGGTCAATCTCATCATCATCATCATCGTGAACAAAATCAACATCAAAATCAATATCAGCATCAACGCCATCATGGAACCAAGAAATCTGATGAAGGTCCCATGCACTTTACAACCCATGAACCAGTTGCATTGCATCCAGCCAATCAGGCAGAAGTATTCCTCTCGGTTGGTGCTTGATGGCTCCTTTATTGTACGTCTCTCTTGCAGTTTCTGGTGTATGTCTATTGATGTTGTGTTCAATATGATACAGTGCAAAGAGAAGATGAGACCAGTAAAGAAGGCATTGAAGGCATTAGACCGACCTGAGGAAGGCCTGAACGAGAAGGAGCAGGTGGCTCACACACGACATTGCCTCCGGCTTATTGGAGATCACATCTGTTCCCTCCTCAAGGAACATGCAGATGACATGGGGAAGCTGAAGGAATGGAGACATCACCTTTGGTCTTTTGTCTCCCAGTTCACAGAATGTGATGCCAAGAAGCTGTACAAGCTTTACAAAAAAGCAAAAAAGAAGGAGAAGGATAAGGAAAAGGAGAAAGAAAAGGAAAAGGAGAGAGACAAGACCAAGGAAAAAGTGAGTGTTTTATTAATTTTTCCAACTCATTAGCATTGCATTCAATTTTTTTATCTTTACCCAATTTTCTTATAGCAAGCTTTTAGGGAGGAAGTATCAGCAATAAAAACTCATAATATGTTTCTCTTATAATTGTGATTTCCTCTTAGGATCCTGGAGCACGAGAGAAGGGGAAAAGGAAGCTGAATTTTCACAATTCTGATGCTGAAAACCAAGATGCCTCACCCTCTAAAAAACCCTATCGTGACTCTTCATATCGCAAATCATCTTTCTCCAAGTTGTCCATCTTTCTTCTTGCTTTGCTTTGTCATAAATCTTATTAAAATGCACTACTAAAGTCTGCTTATCCCTCTGCAGGGGTGAGAATGATTCCAAAGGGAGTCATCACCATCATCAATCATATCACCAGCATTCAGGCACTGGGAGAAGTGCTGTATGGGACAGGAGTTCACAACAACACCACCAACAGCCACATCACGTCCCTCATGAATATCCTCATCAGCGAGGGCCACCCATGCACTGGCCAGCAGGCTCTCATCCATATCAGCATAAGGATAGGTGGGTCTTCCTGTCTGAGGCTCTTGCTTTGTAACAGAAGGGATGTGATGCTAGGTGTTTTTTATTCTTCAAATTAAGGTATAGAGATGGTGGTGGAGGTGAAGGTGGAAGTGGATGGTATGCAGGTGGCCCCCCTCAACTTCCACTGCCACCCCCTGTTTGGGGAGGTGCCCCTGGGTTCCAGCCCAGTTATCCTGGTTTTCCATATGACTCGGAATTCAGAGATCGAGGCAGTTTCTATCCAAGTCACAAGCACCCTAAGTCTTCCCTGTGATATTTGAGCAACTTGGAGAAGGAAAAAAGTTTTGTTTCTTCCTGCACATTGTCTGCGATGCTGAACTCGTGTGATATCTTGTGTTGAGTACGATTGGACAGATTAAGTTTATTGTCCATCTGTGTTGCAGTGGGAGTAAGCGTTCCATGTTTTCTCATGTTAATCGGGATGTATGCCTGCATTTTGAGATGAAAATGGTTTCTTTTTTCTAAGAAACTCTTCATATTCATTGCTTGGTCTCGCTAGGTAAGAGCTTATGGCATTCGAGCGATGAATATCATGGATATTCTTCATTGTAAAGAAAGAAAAATTTACACAACCAGAACTGGTAAGTAGCAACCGTAAGTCGGGGAAGTGCATAACAAATTTTCCCATTCATTGGAACCTTTCTGAGGAGAGAGGTGAAGGGGAATATCCTGTTGTATACGCATACAACATGCCCCGACATGGTCATGTTCCATCTCTCCATCCATTTCAATATCCTCATGCTCTCTAGCTTTCAATGAGCTTTCTTTATTTGCAGAGGAAAAGAGACTCCATAGCCCAGATGTCTGAGGATATCTGCAAAGCTTTCATCAATTTTCCCTAGAACGCTGCTTCCGAATTCTCACAGTAATTCCTTAAAGAAAAACTGGATATTTTATCCTTTCAACGGGCACTTTCTTGATGTATTTTGAGTTCCTAAAGCGTCTTCAGGCACTTTGTTGCCCTTAAGCTGTCAGTTTCCGAATGTTTAGTTACTCAAGGGTGAGGCAGGAGTCACTTTCCATCCTCAGTGGCATAGGCAGGAAATCGGCAAGGGGGGGATTGAGGCCAGGTAGACACCCAACCATACACCTAGCTCCACTACCTGGAATTTACCTTTTCAAAGAAATCATGGTCTTGCATCCTGGGTCTGTGGATGGACATCAGACTTTCCTTGAAGGGGCAAAGCTAAAATAGGAATTCTCAAGGAATGTTGAAATATGCCTGTCATTGTCACTGACCAGGACGCCCAAAGGGGGGGTTCTAAGCCCCCCACTTCCCAACGCCACTGCCCATTCGGGACGTTCACTGTGCACCGCCTGGCCTTAAGGATAAAGTCACTATGTCAACACGATTGCGGCCATGACAAACGACATGATATCACTCTGATAGTCATAATACGTTCACCAAGTGGACATTGTAATCCTTCGATACGAAACATTGCCAGTCGAATGGTATCACCAACATTAGCAAAACAACCGACTTCGTGGTGAGAGAAGAACCTATAAATACGTGAAGCTTTCGTTGTGAGACAACTCTTGTGGACATAAAAAAAGGGAAAAGAATGAAAGTCCTCGTTTCAACATCTTGAAGACTTTGAGTTCAGGGAATCGGAAGTAACACTCGAGTAGATGCTTTCATCTGGTGATAGGAAGTAATACGGAAAGTTAGCCACGATAAATACTGCCCCCCCCTCCCGTGTGCCAAATGCATAATTCCGGTAGGGCACTTTTTTTTCGAAAAAACGCAAATTGCCTTTTAGTTGCAAATGACACTCAACCATACACACGTGAATACTCCAGCATGTCCAAATACTTCTCGAAGTACTTACGTGCCTCTTACTGGCCTTGATCTACCAGAGATAAGGCACGTCGTCATCATATGTTTGTTGAGTGAACAATAGGACGAATACGTGATACTCATACCATTCCTTGGTCTGAATATGAACCTACATCAATTCCTTCGTGTAGTCAAAACGCGACAAGAGTGATTTGCGATTTCATGATTTTCAAAATACAGTGGAATATAAACTATGCCCGGAATGAGACAAAATGAGCAATTCAGCGCTCTGTCAAAGACTTCCGTGAAGTTTCTCATCCAGACATTCCAATAACCACATCGTCACTTTGGTCAAAGACATAGCTCGAGGGCTTTCAATTGACGCTAGGAAACGTGAGGAGCCGGTGGTTAGGGATAGGCCAGGGAAGAGTTATATCTTGTGATAGCGATGACACGGCCGTTGACACTCGTGTCGGTGACAGAGTTCACTTTGCTCTGATTGCGGTCTTTTGTCCTTCGGTTGACATGTTCATGAATACGACTTGTCCGGTTTTCAAAACGATACCATCGAGTCGACTCGGTTTGGGGTATTTATTTTCTGCTCCTTTCTCTCGCGAGCGGAAAGGTATAAAAAAGGCATCATTCCAATTTGGGCCCAGCTCCGTCGCAAATATTTGCGACATCCGTGCCAACAGTTTTTATGCATTGCTTCATATCGCTGCTGGGATTTTGCGCAGACTTTTTACCGGCTCCAACATGTGCACAATCTGAAAATAGTAAAATGAAAACTCCATCTCTACTCCTTGACACGGCAGCTAAAGTTCCCTGAAGTTGAAAGTAAAAATTTACTGGTGCACTGTGTGTGCAACTATGCTAATGTTCGGTTACCGGTTTTTTGTTGCTGAGCGGAAAGGGAACGTGAATCCATTACTGGACGTTCAAGCTTTGAATTTTCGATTGGCATTTTGACCTCGCACTCCAGATCTGGAACGGGGTGAGCGACTTCCACTGATCTCAGATGGCGTTGAGGCGACGTCCGATCTGAGGGCATCTTCGACTCTGTGCGGTTTCGTCGATCTATATCGACCGATATGATAGATGTTGCAACCTCCTAAACTTGCAAATCCCCCGATTTCCAAATTTTTATGTGTTTTTTTTATGTTTTTAACGATTGAAAGTGCTTACTCAATGAAGGTTCCACTGTTTTCAGCTATACTTAGGCATCAGACAGGGAGGCATTCCCTGATCCGCCATATGAATGGAGAGAAATTGAATGTGCGCCAGACGTTGTAGGCTATTTAGGTCATAGGTTCTCTTCAGACTCGTGGAGCTCGTCCTTTCGGCTTCGGAAAATGTAAATACCCTCAACAAAAACGAACCGTGACCAAGGAGACATGATTAAATTAGGCACCAGCTTCAGCAAGCACATCCACGTACCTACGTCAACTGGGAGCTGACTCGAAATGAATCTCGCTCTACCGAAGGTCACGTGACTTCCAAGCCATCCCTGATTGGAGGATCTCTGCATCGCGATCACCCCAAGAGAGCGGCCGGACCCTCCACGTCTCAGACGTCTTCCTCACGCTGGTGGCGTCGTGACGTCATTCGTTCTGCGGTCCCGTCCGCTCAAAACGAAACTCCCTCCCGTCTCGGTTGAACCGGCTGACAAAAGTTCGTGCTTTCGAATTTTCATCGCTAGATGTCTCGATGGGAAGGGGGACCTAGCCCGCACTCTCGCGCTAATTATAGAGAGAATCGAGGCCAGGGAGTTCATTCGTCTCCATCCTCGCCCGAAGTACCTCTCTCGAAATTGAATACCAAGGCTACGAAACTCTCGACTGGATGAGGTCGAAGGTGAGGACAAAGAATACTTCCTTTTGAGTGTCACTGTACCGAATGGGGCATGACGTCAACTGTGTCGTTTCATCAGAGAGTGCAGAAATTGTTGAAGGAATTCCTGGGAGTGCCCGAGACCTTTCACTCTTGGAGAATTGTGACATTGGCACTTTAAGAGACACGGGCGATTGGCGGCGAATGTGAATCAGCATGAGACGCTCGGACGGGGTTACAATTTTGTTTTTAACAGTTACAGGATTTTTTAAAATGAAGTTCCCTCTGTTCGATTTTGAGGTCCCCTTGGCGCAATTTCAGTGTTCCTGTTGAAGTTTCACCTTCCAGAGCAGTTTAACAGTCGTAGCAGGGATTTTACCCCTTCTTCCGTGATCCCGCAGCCTTGGAATGTGGGCGAGTGAAGGGCGAGAGGAGGGCGAGGAGAGAGTCTCCTTGCCAGCGGGAGGTCGGGGGGGAGAGGGCAACTGCTCTCCTTCCGGAATTCCCCCCTTCCCCCTCCCCCCCTCCTCCCCCTCAACGAAATGACTCTCCAGGTGGGTAGGCAGGAGGAGATATCATCGTGTAATTGAATTAATTATGAGTGACCCCATTACCGAAGGGAGAACTGTATTTTTTTTTTGTCTGCCCTGCACGCCAACCAGCTTCTGCGAAACTTTGTCGACGGTATCGTCATGAATCCGCGATTAACAGATTGGCAAAATTGGGAATTCCTATCACTTCGTGCTCGATGCTGATCCTCCTCCGCATTTAACCCGTGACGCGGACCAGAGTTCCCAGGTGCGGAAAAAAGAAAATAGCATAAATAGAAAAATAGCGTTTTTTACCCCAAAGAAAGAAATCCTGGGTTAAGAAAACACACACGGCGAAGATAGAGCACCAAACGCTCCCCTTCAACACATAATTTCTCGCATCTCCAGCCTCATTTATTAGCCCGAGCAGCTCTTGCGGCACATCCGTTTCCTCCGAAATTCTAATTTTGTGAGGAAAAAACAGCAGGACATTCCGAGGATCTTGCCGGTGGTCTGTGAGCCCCCACGAAGAACACGAAAGAACACATGGTATCGTGAAGCTACAGCTACAGCTGAAAATAGTATGTCACTTGAAAAATTCGTGTTGGCAATCCGCTGACAAAAGCAGGTCCTGGCAACCCTGCTCGGATTCAACCCTGCTTGGAACTCATTCCCAGCTCCAATTCCTCCATCCGTGAGATTTACGATGAGTGATGAGGCTTGTAAGTCATCTGGGATGCAATTCGAGGTTTCTTGCATGTTTTTTTTTTTTTTTTTTACACTGGCTGAAAAACAAGCTAATTAATCAAAATGCAGGATTCTTTTTTTTTTCCTTTTTACCCGTAGGGTAAGAGCGAATAGCAGAGACACTTTCCGAATTTCATGCAAAGTTCCGTTTTAGATAACGAATAAATCCAAACTGATCGTGACGCCTAGAATCCTTTCTGTGAAAATTCTTTCGAAGAAGAATTTGTCTTCACATGAGGGAAGGACTGCAGAGAACGAAAAGAACCAGACGAGGACTCGTTTCAGAAAACCCTCCTCTCAGCAATTCTTCCTCGAGGAACTTGCATTTAGTCAAGCGCGAAAGAGAAAAGATAAAAACGACGAAAGGGGTCAAATCTCTTCTTTTTTTTTCTCTCCCAGCAGCAAAAGAACGAATTTAAGACACAATCCGAAATAACTTCCCTTTCAATCCTCCTTAAGAAGTTCAATCCCCGAAGACAGTTGGATGACAGGTCCATCCATCTATTCTATAATGTCACATCATAGATTAACGTAAACATGAGATTAATGTAATGAGATTAACGCGAATGAACCGGCCCCCAAGAAACCTATTTATGGAATGTGGAAATACATTAACGTATGTTTATCACACCTGGAACATGGCACTCGAGGAGAAAAGGGATATCGGCGAATGGTCGATGTGAACTCTCCCTACGACTAGCCATCTTGGAGGTGGCCTTCTTTTTTATCGGATGATGTCCTTATGCACATGTTCGATCGAAAACTTTCAGGCGTCATCACGCGAGGGAGACCCAGGAGTCATCCGCGAGGGAGACCTAGGAGTCATCCGCGAGGGAGGCCCGGGAGATGTCCTCGAGGGAGACCAAGGAGTCATCCGAGGAATTGCTGGAGGAATCGGATGAGCTCTTGGATGAGCCCCATTTCCGGCCTTCATCCCACCTTCACGCCCGTACGGTAAATTGATGACCTGGTTACCAAGGGCACGACGATTGAGGGCGAGAATTGCATGGAGAAATTGCCTTCATATCCAGAAGGCTGTTTTTGCAGTCGTGCTGTCGGGGAATAAAGAAGCGACATCGAAGAAAGGAATGGAGTGATTTCCTTTTATTCCCTTGTCCGAACACGAATACCTCGAGGGAGAGTGCGGATCCTCGCTTTTTCCTCGGGCTAAGACTGGTTTCAACACTGCAGCCAAGTTCCAATTCGATTTCAGTCATGGTTCAGTCGCAAATGGGATTCCGCTGTGAGAGTCGTCGATACGAGCACAGCGGAACTTAAGTCAGACCAAAGTCTCAACCGGAGCTAAAACCGAACTGCCGTTTTGAAATCAGCTCGAAGGAAGGCTTTTCCCAAACAATCAATTTCATTTGGTACATTTCTTTTCTGCTTTTAAGTGGGCCCCTTTCCTTTTTCGCCATATCAAGGTCCTTTCGCGTGTTGCAACTTCATTCGCTCGTGTTCGAATCTGCACTCACTCCTGCGGATGGGAATCTGCGAACTTAGAACAATTGCCCTTTGAGGAAAGGCACACTTGCTCTTCGAGGAACGAATGCCTGACCCTCGGATCGACCTTTGCGCGCTGCATCGTCGTCGGCGATCACACGCTCGGCAATGGAGCCCGAGAGATTGTATACCGTTCGTGCACGTTGCAAAATCGACCTTCGACCAGATATCCGTGATCGGCAACGCGAACGGCCGATGATTCACGGCGGAAACCCGCCGTTGAAAGATGGGATTTTTTTTCTCTCGGTTCCCTGCCAAGAAGACTTCCAACCTGTGAGACCCGGCCGACCTTTTCTTCGGCGACGCGGGGGAGAGGGGAGGAACGAGAAGATATTTTTGGGATTCTCCCGAGAGAGGTGGTTGGAGTAAGTTAGCAGGACGGGGTGGCCCCAATAACCCGCTTTCTACGCTTTTCCCGCTTCATTCCCCTCCCCCTCGTTCCCGCTTCATCTTTCCGGTCCCATCTACGCGCCGTTTCGACTCATCTCGAGCCGCTTCGATCCATTTGAAGCGTTTTCCAAAAAGGCGATGGTGGATGCTTTCCAAGATGACGTCACCGACGGAAAGGTTTCTCAACGATCGCCTTGTGTCATCTAATGATGCGGAGATCCATCCATCTCGCTCGCGATTGCCGCGGAATCAGGCGGCTTTAACGGCTATAAATAGGAAGGCCAAGTTCGTACCGATGTTAGGGACACCGCCGGTTCCCCTCATAGATATACGGATTCTCGGGTCGTTCGACGAGCAATGGATTCTTCGACGATGCTCATCATGAAGACGCAATAAATCCTCGGATTCCCTCGGGGGACGAACGCTTATCGAAACTGTCGGCCTTCGCCCTTCAGTCATGTCCAAGCACCTGCCGAGTGTCAACTAATATGTTACCGATGTCGTGCGCTCTGGAAGGTTGCGGTATCGAAAAAGTGTGACGGGATTTTATGACGAATGACCATGGCCCGGGGATTCATTGTGGCAGAGGCAACTGGCCTCGGAACAGAACCGACGGGGTTTCGCCATCTCGTTGACTCATACTCGCTTCACACGTCCCTTATCTCCCTTTCCCCCGTGTGATCCGGCCCCAAACTCCCCCCCTCGGACGTTTCCCACCCCGAAATTCCTCGGACCCGGATCCCACCCCCGTAGGCACCGATGCCTCCGAGTTTCGAGGGGTATCGATGTCCATATGGAGAGTGGCCGCCGGACTGACCTTGGCCGTTACCCGCTTTCTCTTATGCAATGATGAGACTGGCTACCTTCTCCCCCCTTTTTTTTCTCCTTCCTTCCTTCTTTCAGACCTCAGGGCGTATCGTTTAGTTGATTTTACCATTCTCGACAGCCGGTAGGAAGGTTACACGAGGCTCTTAGGTTCTGTTGTGATTTTAACTAATTTTCGGGCTAATCGCTCTCGATTTCCTTTTTCGATCTCTACTTTCTCTGTCTCGGGGGAGAAAAAAAAATTCGGAGAGCGGACACAAGGCGTATCCTCATTTAGTATGCGTTTGACCTTGAGTAAGTTCATTACGCTTCGGTCAAGCCTTCCTCGGATGCGGAATCTCCATCGGGATGCTGCGGATGATCCCCGGCCGCGGAGGTGAGATGCGTGTGCCGAGATTTGTAGCAGGCAGGCGTTGAGCTCTATTTTTAGCCTCTCTTTTACCTTCACGGATTCCCCGAGCGAATTCCCCATCACGAAGGAGCAATCGCGATACCCCTCCGACGAATCCCTCCGATCCCCCCGTACCCAATTAGGACCCCGTGCGAACGGTACTCCCCTCCTCAAGGACCGTCCTCGGACACCGATGAAAAGGAAACCAGGCAGGAGAGAAGAGATAGCATTCGAGGCAGTGCCGTGACGTAATCGGTAGAGGGGTGGGATTTTGGCTTCTAGGCCCTTACAGCCTGGCCAAGAATACTTCCTCTCCTCAGTCCCTCTTCTGCTCCCTTCCTGCCCACCACCCCCAACACGAACTCCGTGGTGTTCGATCGAAGGTGCACGGCTGTGTTGCTCGGTTGTGAGCGTGCGAGCGAAATCTCTCTTCCGTGAATTCATTTGCCCTCATCGAGTCCTCTGTTAGAATCGTGTGTTTTTTGCCTTTTAGGAGCCGTCGATTTTCAACCTGACAGGCATAATGTACCGGTACTTATCGTAGGCTTATCGCGAAAAGTGAAAGGGAACGATTCGCGTCGAAGGCGTAAATGTAGCCTATTCGAGTAAAAATGAGCCTCCGTGTAGATAAGACGGTACTTAGTTGTTGACTGTTGACTTACTCCACTAAAGCCAACCAAAGAGAGACCCGAATCGATCGGATTGGTGCGTTCAGTGTCCATATGCTTCCTTCGATATGCATTTCTTTGGTCGTCTTGCAATAGGCAAGTCTATGGAATATGATAGAGGAGAAAATTACTTAAAGCTGCATGCATATAGTTATACTTAAGAACAAGAATCGTAGCCCACGAAATGCGTCAAGGTTTTGACCTTTTCCAGTTAATTAAGTTAATTTTCCCTGGAGTATCACGTTGACCTTAGCTATTCTTTAACTTGCATTTATTCCCCATTCTTCGATGGACGAATTCATTACGCGTTACGGATAAGTATTAATTACGCACGTAATTCTATGGATTCTATGGTGAAGCCGTACGTATCGACTGTAAACCACGTAATCTCTCTACATTTATTGTTGTTACATCGCTTGATATCCCGGCCAAGGATGTAAGCTGAGGTCGGGCCGACGTGACACGTGGAAATGGTTGCGTGAAGAGCTTGCCGAGACCATCACAAAATAGAAGTTTCATATTACAGTATCTCCATTCATAAAATATTATCTCGAATTCCTCTTCTACTGATAACCTTCGCATCTGCGTCACAATAGTTCACGATTTTCTCCTCCTGATTTTCTCGGGAAGTTGCGAAAAAAAAATATCGCGAAGCGTGCAGGCGCGCAAGGAGACCACGTTGCCGGTATTTTGTAAGGCGTTTTCCTTCATGTGATCCGACATGGAGACAGAGGATCCCCAAGGACACGACCTTATATGGAAGAAGAGAAAACATGAAAAATGAAACGTGCTCCTGTGAATCTCTTCGCCTGTCTGACCGGCGGCCCTTCCAGGCGGTCCTCCCCGCCCTCCAGGCGCTCCACGCTCGAACGTAGCAGCACCTAAAAAAAGCTTTAATTTATTCCACATACCATTTTGTGATTACTCTCGCCCTCCTCGTAATAGTGTGTGTGGGAGTGAATGCTTTCTCGTCACGACGTGATACCAATAGCGCCTCCCACAGCGCATTTGTTTCCTATGCCTCGGGGAAATGTCACCGGCATTGGACGAATAGAAGTTTGAATAACGCACCAAGGGGGTCGAAGAAGAGTCTCTCTGCAATAGTTTTAAGTTTACGTTATTTCGATTGATTCATGATGTAATATCGTTGAAAGCTGTCATAAAAACGTCCTAATTTATATGGCAATTGCGTCTGCATTTACGCCGTTAGTCTCAAGGTTGCGTCTGTGATTAATCAGTTAATTGCTCAATCAACCTTTTTTTTTCAATCAAACCAGAAGCATTAACGTATAGCTCCTGCGGAAACGGCATCACGACTCATTCCTTTGTTTGGTCCCATTCCAGATCCTTCCTGGATATTTTGAAAGGTCTTTAAGTAGACTTCCTTTCCTCTCCTGTTCGCGAGAAAGAGAAAAGAGCGAGAAAAATGGACGCAATCAAGAAGAAGATGCAGGCGATGAAGCTGGAGAAGGACAACGCCATGGACAGGGCAGACACCCTGGAACAGCAAAGCAAGGACTCCAACCTCAGAGCCGAAAAGGTCCGAAAACGATTCATGGAGAGAAATTGAAGTGCGGACGAGATGAATAAAAATTATGATTGTGATTGCTGATGATTGCTGATGTAGGCCGAGGAAGAGGTGAGGGCGTTGCAGAAGAAAATGCAACAGGTGGAGAATGACCTCGATCAGGTCCAGGAGCAACTGACCCAGGCCAACACCAAGTTGGAAGAGAAAGACAAGGCCCTGCAAAATGTGAGTCAGGGTTTCTTCCGAAGTCAAGCGTTTTGAAAGATGTGATGATGGACGAACATTGTGGCCTTGGGCCAAAAACTGGGATATTTCTAACCATGAAACCGGAGACTAATTATATTTAGTCCTGATTCTGGAAATTTCTTGAGGGTGAGCAAATATATTACAAAATATAAACCATGGTTAGTTGGGAGAATGGTTTGGACTGTCTTCGGTCGAACAGGAGCTAATATGGGCAAAGGGGGGGGGGGGGGGGAGGGGATGGTGGAGGGGGGCAT
>CAJPEV010000231.1:0-46283 GCA_905338385.1 Darwinula stevensoni | reverse complement strand
CCAGGGGGGGGGGGGGGGAGGGGGATGGTAGAGGGGGGCATTGTCCCTCCTGCCACCCCTTCCCACATGTCGCTGTTCACGAAAATTGCCGTAACTACGCTCGTGTCTACGACGTTCCACTTCGTGATAAGTGCATATGCTAGAAGTGTGACAGGGGAACAGTAAAGGCGACGCCTGAAATGAGATCAATGGGCAATCAAAAAATATGAAAGTGAACACGAGAGGTGTCAGAGAGCGTCTGACCTGGAAACAAGCCGCGATGACGTCACCGTCTGGCATATTCGACTTGCATACAAATGAGTTGGCGACTGATTCGACCCTCGATTTCGTCCTCTGACCACCTCTGAATCATCCTTTCGTTTCACCAGCCCTGAAAAGGCCCAGGTTCACAACCGAACGGCCCGCATTCCATCCTCCCCCACGTACTCATTCCGGAAGGAGGCTATATTTATGCGAGCAATATGTACCGAATATCCTCACGTTCCAGATCTCCGGTTTCATAAGGGCGTCACCACAACATCCCGTTTGCCTGTGTGCCAACGCTAAAGGTGAAAAAAACTTTGCCAGATCTGAACGCTCCCCTTTTTTCCCCATGAGAGAAAATATGACGATGTAGAAAGACGGGCAACCTCGTCAATGGAGGTCTTTGTGCACGTACTAGTATGTATCCTTGGGAAGCAACTAAGAGAAGGGGCAACTCAGTTGCGAAATCTTTTGTCGCCCAGCCTTGAGTCTCATGCCTGTTAAATATGGAAAGCGACTGCAAAAAGGAAAGAAGGTGCCATTATCGGATGGAAGTGGAGTGTGCACATGGATGTGCGAGAAATTGAATGGGGATGCTCCGGCTACATTGTTCAGGAATCCATAGAGTCGACTTTCCAACTGCAGCCTATGCCAAAGAGGTTCTTCCGGCATTCCGATGACACCATCCAGGGGGAGCTCCCGTGCTGGGCTAAATTTACGTGCTGGCTAATTTTAAGTTTTTGGCACGGTCAGGCCCGGTGCCAAAGAAGGCTTCACGGCTGACACTCCGCCGGTTCCGTCTCGCTTAGACCTCCCATGTTTATCTATCCCGTTCTGTGTTGCCTTTCTGGGAAATTCTGAGACGATGTCCCAAGTTTAGATATCGAGAAGGGAATAAACTAGACGCGGAGAAGAGAGCTTTTCCTAACAGAGAAATCGGGGAAGGCGGTAAGTAGAGAGGCCGGACCGGGCGCATGAGTGCGAACCAGGACGTGCGGGGAGGTCACGTGGAAGCGCTGCAGCATGGCGGCGTGCAGAGGCAGCTCCAAGATGGCTGCGCCGGGGCAGGCACATACTCGCTCTCGGAGACCCGGGCGTGGACGTGCACGGGCTTCACGCCCCGTATCCTTCCAACAGCAGCCACAGAGACAGTCCGGTGATGGGCCTGGGCCCACGGTGCCTTATTACGTGAACGGTGATGGTGCTAGTCCCGAAGACACTGAAGATTCCACGGACTCCTTGAGTCGTGCTTCCAGTACCAGTGACCTGGGATTCAGTGAGTCGTCTGACATCTTCGCCGATGAGGCTTCGGCCACGACAGGCAGTCATGCAAGGAATTGCACGGTCTTCACGTCGGGAGACTATGACGATCCTGAAACTGCAGAACTGGCGAAATTGCGTTGCCCCAGCGTGTGTACTGAGGTGCTGTCAGAGAGGCATCGGAGGAAGGCCCGATATAGTGCCGATTATCCCGGCCTTGCCTTTGGATCTTCCATATTCTCTTCCAATACCATGATGAAGTTCAACATCATCAAGAACGAACTCCACAATGTCATGAACGTCCAGCTGAAACGGGTAAAGTATAATATTTCATTACCTTTCCCCTCTTTGTTGGCGCAATGCCAATCAGCTGTGCGTGAGAAGGGGATGTGAAAACAGGGGGAAAGAGAGGAGAGAAAGAAGAGCGAGAGAATGAAAAAAACATGACTCACTTCTACCTCCCCCTCTTCGTCTATGCGATGCCGCACTCACGATTTCCTCCTCTTTAACCCTGACCCCATTCCTTCTTTGTCAGATCCCATCAATTCTGTCACTCCTGTCCGATCCGACGGACCGATTTCCCATCCAATGACCAAGCTGCTGCAATACCCATTCAACCTCGCAACCGAGTCCCTAATTGGCAAAATAGTCACAATCTATGCGACCGGAATCGCTATAAAATTAACCGCACAATGCAGACATTGTGAGGAGTTCTTAATCAATAATCTCTAGCCCCTGAAGAGCGCTGAAATCATAGGAGTAATATTCGCTTCTGGCTGTGTTCAAAACCAACGTGATTTTTTAATGATTCGACAATGTCAACAGGTCTCAGTCATTTGTTTTCTCACGTGGTCGGCAACAGGTGATACATTCCGACTGTGCCCATGGCTGCCATCTAGGGCGAATGGCGCGGAACCAATAGTTAGCAATGCGTATGCAAGATGTCGTATCAGTCGCGACTTGACGAGTCCAATCGCTTCCATTTCCAGACGATCGTTGGGCTTGTTTTGGGCGTTAAAGCTTCACAAATTGATCAAGCTGATCCTGATTTGTTTCGGCATTCTCTTGTCAAGACGTCCTTTGCATTTATATTTGGATAAATTCAGACCTGAATAATAACATTCCCGCATAAATTTATTCCTGGAAGCATTCCAAGAGCTTCTCTACTTTGCAGCACTGCAAGCTTACGATCTGATAATATTGAAACTGAATACATTATTATCCTAATGTCAACCTTTCAATGGGAAAAAACTTGTCTTCCCCATCCGAATCCGTTTATTGTCTCCTTTACGATGTTAGTTTTATTCTCTGAAGCCGATTAATTCCTCCCCCCCCACCTCCCATCCCCCCCCCCCCAAAAAAAAAGAAATGAAAATAAATAAATAATAAAATAAATAAACAAAAGGCAGCTAAAGGCTGATGGTTTTAGTTTTTATTTAAGGATTTTCCCACGCAGTGATATATTCGTTTTCACATGCGTGTGGTCGTTCATGCTTGTTTTTTCTTATTAATGTTTATATACTGACACTCGTGGTGAGACTTCTATCTTGAGCCTCATCATTCTGATGATGGCATGCAATCAAAGGAGGTGGAGCTCTATCCCTACCTGCAAACCGAAATGAGAATTCCCTGGATGGGGTCCACGACTGTTTCTCCCTTCGTGATACGGGCTTGGCTCTAATAGAATCCTGCAAACCCTTTCGACTGGGTCGGTCCTCAAGGCCTTGCATAGGCCAGCGGTTTGCCCGCGGGCACTTTATCATCCTTGCAGGTCTCTACCGCCTGAGGAACTATGTTTCGTGACGTCACAAACCGTCCGCTCTCGTGTGGCTCAGCGGCCCCATTCCTGAGCATGGCGGATCTCCGGTCGGCATAAAGCCATACATAGGCCTAGCTTGGTTGGTCTGTGACGGTGTTCTAGCATCAGTGCCTGTGACTCTGGTCTTCAACTGGCCATAATATTCTGTGATATCTCGCCGGGTTAATGCGTTGAACGATCCGCACCACCTCATTTCAACGAAAGACCGACTGCCGGAAACCTTTGGACTAGCTGCAGGGAATCTGTGATCTGAGATCGTTCTCTCAAATCCGACAAAATGACATCGGTACACCAGCAGGGATCTCTTCTGGACGTATTGAAAAAGAAAATGCGTCAGACTAAGGAGGAGATGGAGAAATATCGAGACGATTACGACGAAGCGACAAGACTCCTTCAGGTGGAAAAATTAAGGAGAGAAGAAGTGAGTCAGGGACAAGTCCAGTGCCCTTCTTGGAAACGAAATTCCGGTTTCCTCTCATTATTCACTTCTTCCCCGAAACTTATTTTTTTTTAGTGGGGATGCGTCAGACTCTGGCCCTAACCTAGGCTTAACTAAACGAGGTGGCCAGGTCCCGTCGCTGTCGAACGAATATCTTCGTACGCCGAAGATTGGCCCGGGCTTGCCAAATTTTGCCCATTTTTCGAGAAGTCGTGTGCGACCGCTAATAACCCGTACGCCTTCTGCTTCGATTACGGAAAACGGAGTAAAGAGTTTAACAGATGTTCAGGCGGCGTGAAGAAAAGACGTTACGAAAACCCGGGAGAGTGGAAATAATGGGAAAGGTGGTTGGCGTTGGGCCTCGACCACCGTCAGAGGCCACACTTGAGCCTGGAGGCGGGAATGGATGATGTCATAGGGACTCATCCAGTCCGTTGCTTTCCATTCAAGGACGCTCACCCTTCCGATCCTTTCCCTGCATATTTCGTCCTTTTCTTCCTTCGTACTCGGACACGTGGGAATATTTGTTGCCTTCCATGCCCCCATGTCCCGCACCGGATAAGCTACCTTACGCGGAATCGAGGCTCATTCCAGAAATCTTCCACTCCAGGTTGTATGAAGTATGCACTTCAGCTAAAATAAGTATTGGCAATGTTTATGCTCGAAGGGTTGGGAATTATTGTCTTGCAGGATTCACGCTCGTGACGTTACAGTGACACTTGCACGCCAGAGTTTTTGTTCCGCATGGGAAGGAAGGAATAGAGAGAATAAAAGGGAAACAGATGCTTTGAAGCGATATGAAGCAACAACTCCTTTTCCTTTCATCCCCCGTCGGCCTTGACGGAGCTGTCGAGAACCTCTTCTCGTCGGTGCCTTCCGTTTGTTATTGTCATAATCATGGGGACGTGGGAAAACGACGTACGTATGCGGAACCCGCGATATGGATAATGCGGAAGGGTGTTGGCCCCCGACGTTTTTAAAATTCATTAAATACATGATAGGCGTCGTCAAATCGATCGTCGCGATTTCGAAAACCGGTATAAAGTTGTTATGGTATGTGTACATTTTCAGGCGTGGAGTATACATTTTTTATTTAATCAATCAATCTTGCGGAATACGCCTGTCTTATCTTGAAGGCATCTTCATATTTCAGTCCAGGTCATGGCGACACGAGCACGAATGCCAATTGAGTGGGTGCAACGCTCTAGTGTTTCCTTTCTAGCACTGCTCGACGCATCGGCATACGGTCTTGGGGAGGAAAAGTAAACAGCGCGAGTGGTATCGTGACGTAGCACGCAACTGGAAGTATCACGTTTCCATCCCCTCGTGCGATTCGCCTTCGTGCGAAGAAAGATTCGAATCGGAACGACCATGAAGCTGCGGGGGGGGGGGGGGGGGAGGGGGGGAAGAGAGAAGCGTTCGTTCGTTATACAAACCATGTTTCGTGAGTACCAGAGGGAAACGATGGGAATGGGAGGGAAATGATTCACCGTTATAGGCCTGGAGTAGCACTTGGACTCTGAGTTCATGTGCTGTCGACACTCGGAATGGCATGTGTGTGTGTGATTCGCATGCGAGATGGGGATGGGTATTGCCGGAAGAGGAAACACGCATGACGAAAGAGAAGCGGAGGGGACGAATTAAAAAAAAAATTGGGTCTATATACGTGTCTGATCCATGTTGCGTACGACCCACTGTTAGCTATTGATGGACTTTCATTGCTTCCCATTTACTCCTTTTTTTTCGTTCTGCCTCTTTATTTTCATTTTCCATTGTCAAGTGATATGTGTGGCATCATGGGCTGTTTCCGGTTTTTTTTTCCTGGCCAATAAACTGGAATAGAGCTTGCCCAGCCCAGTTCCTGTTCGGTGACATTGTAGAGCCGCTCTTCCGCCCGTTTTGCCCTTTTTTGGTCATGCTATGAAAGAAGCTGCAAATGTTTTTGTGTGCAATTAGGCGACCGTGGTAGGAGAGAAACTCAAATTCATTTTCTGTGCAGCTTTGTTTCTCTTTGCAGGAGTCTCCCCCTCCTCCTTTTCAATTGAAACTGAAAAGAGAAGCATTTTTTTTCACGAGTCCATTTTCAGAGTCTTATGCTTTACAAAAATAGAAGATGAATCTATAAACCCTGGCAGTGAAATGAATATATACCAAATCAAGATTAACGTAACAACTATTTCATAATTTAACTGGCATTCACTTCTGAAGGTCTCAGGATTCATGGGGGCTGATTCAAATCGCAGGAATTTAATAGACCGGTTTAAAATAATTTCCTAAAATGATATTTTCTTGTGTTTGGATTGGATTTTTAATTCTTTGAGATTTGACCTCTTACATTCTTCATCTTCTCATCTTTTGGCATATACAGTATATTGGATGATCACTGATGCATAAAAAAGGGAAAACATGGTTCATTCCCTTGCCAACATACATGATGAGTTGGAATTGGTGTAAATGTTAGAAACACACTTTGTGTTTCACAACGTCCATATGAGATTCAAATATATTTTAATAGCTAGATTTAAATCTGGTTCAATTGCTCACATTCTGGAAGGGAATCATTATATTATTGGACTCAAGTGCAAACCTTTTGGGTTTAGGTTTTAGATTCACCCTCAAGCTTTGTCATGAAATATGATAGTGATGAAATCAGTAAGATTTCATCCTTACCTGGATGGCATATATGGTCTCAGAATTCTCTTGGTTATGACAATATTTTCATTATTCACTATTTCCACTACACAGGCAGAGGCAGAGGTTGCAGCTTTGAACAGGAGGATCCAGCTGCTTGAAGAGGACTTGGAAAGATCAGAGGAACGTTTGGGAACATGCACCACTAAGTTGGCTGAAGCTTCTCAAGCCGCTGATGAATCAGAACGGTATGAAATTCAATGTCAACTCCTCCAGATATGGGAATTTTCCGGCTCTGGTATCTCAGGAGCCACTGTGCAAAGTACCTCTTATGGACAATAGGTCTACCTTGGATGATCTCAATGAAATTAAAATTAATGATTTAAATGCCTTGATCAAAATTATTGTTTCTTGTCAAAAACTAGCATAAATTTGGGAATCATCATACTCAGGATGCTTAAATTTACACTATTTGATGTCTCCCTGGAATATTCTGGCCTTGCTTGGTTAATCTGAATTCAGTATTTGTGTCAGTGAGTCATTCACAGTGTAAGCCATTGTCCTCAATCTTGGCTTATCACACCACACTGTGAGCTGGACCTTTATCAGCTAGCTGATAAGTGCTTCATGGAAGATCCTTTGTCACATTCTTGCATGTTGTCACATTCTCACTTTTTACCTTTATCTTACTGCTTCCATGGGTAATCCAAAACACAGAAGTTGCAAAGAAAGCCATTGAAGGTAGTTCTTGAAATGAAATCAGTTTTTGATGCTAAAAATGGTGATGAATAGGATACGAAAGGCGTTGGAGAATCGAACCAACATGGAGGATGACCGTGTGGCCATTCTGGAGGCCCAGCTTGCTCAGGCTAAGCTCATTGCAGAGGAAGCTGATAAGAAATATGAGGAGGTAAGAAAAGAGTCTACATTTACCACCATATGAAGGTGGTGGAGACTCTGATTATTTGGAGGTCTCACTTGGTTTCTTGGGCAGTTTTCATGTTCCCTGCCCTCTCATGTGCTCCCATCTGCCTTTATTAGACATCTAAAAAGTTATATTAATTACATTTTTGCATTTTTAATGGATCATATGTTTGCCCCAGGGAATATGGCCTCGTGAGACACTTCAATAAGTTAAGATTAATTTCTTCAGGAATTCCATTTTGGAAGGATAGTGGAAAGTCATCTGATGAATGGATAGAGTGATATTTTGACAATGCAAGAAGTAACCTTCTTGCATTGCCAAAGTATCACTGGTCTGTGTTACATTGCTGTTGTGGTTGTGATATATATTTTTTTAAGTATAAAGTGGAGAAAAGGAAGATAGGAAAGTGATGCTATAAATATTTTTACCTTTCCATGATTCTGATTTTTGCTGTGATTTGATTAATTCTGCTCCATCTAACCTTCTTGTTTTCATTTTCAGTCAAGCTAAAATAAAGGAGGTGTGAACTTTCCTCAGCATTTCCTTAATCTTTTTTTCTCTCAGTTAATACTGCCCTTCTTAAATTCTATATTCATTTGCATAGATACAAAACTTCAGAATGGGATTGTAATATTAACCTTTCTAGAAAGACAAAGTAGTTGTTTTGTCTTTGGTTTCTTTATGAAATGTACTGTATAAGAAGCCCTTATACTTTCAGTTGCTGTTGCATCAGCAGCTTTCTTGCAATCCTTCCAATGGAATTATCTGACTCTTCTTCACACAGGTTGCAAGAGATATGCCCAAATCACTTGTAGCCTGTGTTTTCCATTCCAAGGTATGATTTGAACTGATACACTTGGGATATGTGTGTGTGCGATTGGGTGAATGTAGAATGCGCAAGGTGCTTGAGAACCGCTCGCTATCCGATGAGGAGCGGATGGATGCCCTGGAGAACCAGCTCAAGGAAGCTCGATTCATGGCTGAGGAAGCTGACAGAAAATATGATGAGGTCGGCTGAATCCCTCTTGGCCTGCTCTTGGCGTGCGTGGCCTCACCTCTAACTTGTGATAGGGTCATTTCTTTAGTCTTCACACTAATACCACTGCCCAACAATTTTATGTCATGGGAGATTCTTCATCCAGATTTATCCATCTGATAGAATTGTACTTGAGTCTCCAAATGGTTTTCAGTAGTCTTGCATGAGGATTTGTTTGGTGTTTCTGAAGCTAGTTTTTGCCCTTTTTTAGTTGAGCTGTTTTATTTTTGAGATTAGTTCTATTTTTATTTGTTTTGTTCTTCTTTGAGTTGGCCTTCTGTAGTCATCTTGCCCTCAAATTAGGCACCTGTCTTTTGTCTATTATTTCGCAAATGATCCCAGGTCATGAGTGATAGACCTTGACCTTAGTTCCATGTAGTACTTGAAACAATATTTTCATCTCACAATGACTTTTCATTTTTTTTTCACATCTTTTTCATGAAGGTTTTCCTTCATAAAGAAGTCTCATGGCTAGGAAATCCATCTCAGAACTTGGGTCACTCTTTAGGGCTCTTCTGACATTATGTGATTCTGTCAGGTGGCACGTAAGCTGGCCATGGTTGAGGCTGATCTTGAGAGAGCAGAAGAGCGTGCAGAGACAGGAGAATCGTAAGTTTGTGACAGCGTGTTCCTGCCTGACTTTGTATGGTTCCAGTTTCCTGTCTTCTCCGAATGTGTGTGTGAACTCCAAGTGTGCATGGATTCACTTTTCTTCATAGTTTAAATGATCCCTTTGAATTTTCATAGAAGTTCTAAGTTATACTAATTGACATTCCTAGCATGGCCTGATTTTGGTTACACCAAATAAATCTTTGGCTCGCAGCCTCTGTTCAACAAGTGTTATTAAACTGTTTTCAAGGAAAAATTAACTAAATTGCATCCAGGTCACACTCAAAGTGTATATGCTGGATATTTTACTTGAAAACTCAGGAAATTGCTGAGTTTTCAACAAATTTTTTATTCATAAAGTTATCAGGTTGATAGTTGTTGAAGTGTGATGAAGAATTTTGAACTTGAAGAACTATGTTGACAATTTTTAAAAAAGGATATTTTTTTTTAATGAATTATTCTTTGTCAATTCATGAATGAATCAGGTGCTGACCTTTATGATGCCATGATTGCCCAGGCTAGGGACTTGAAGCAAGTCAGAGAGCTGAATCTTGAGCATAGGTGGGCAACCTGTGGCTCACAACATGCATGCAGTACTTTGATAAGCAACTCTTGACCCATGAGTGGATATTCCAGACAGGAAAGGTTGCCCACCCATGGTCTAGAGATTTCACTAACCAGTGTTTTATTGTAGAAGTAGTGTGAGACCTTTTTGGTGTTGTGAACTAATCAGTGGCATGGATTTCTTTGTGCTTTGCCTTGCACGGACTTAGGTGGCTCGAAAACTTGTCATGCTTGAGCAGGATCTTGATCGTGCTGAAGAACGTGCCCACCAGGGCGAGTCGTAAGTGTCCCCAACTCATCCTCACCTGATGCTTGATACTTGTAACATTTCTTGGTTGTTTCTGGCATTGATATTTCTCAGTAAGGCATTGGTTTTCGTTGTGGCATTATACGTTGACTTTCTTTCTGTGCAGCAAAATTGTGGAGCTGGAAGAAGAGCTTCGTGTTGTTGGCAACAACTTGAAATCTTTGGAGGTTTCAGAAGAAAAGGTAAGTCTTTGTTATACATTTTGTTCCCTCCTAATCAATAGTTTCAGCTGAGAAAATTTGTTGTGAAATAAGGTGAGTAAATTTTCTGTTAATTTGGAAAGCATTTGAATTATCTGCTCCATGTATAGTTGGCACCCTGAATTCTTCTGCAGCATTCTCCTGACTGACCTCCATGGGAGCAGCAATTAACTCCTGTCAATGGAATTGATTAAGACCCTAAATTTTATGGCAGAAGAATGATAGGGAGGCAGTAAAAGGGGGGGATAAGTAGATGGTGGAGCTCCAGGGCAAAACTTGCGAAGTTATCTGGACAAAGAAGTTGTTCTACCTTAAATAGGTATCAATAGTTGATTTCATGACAAAGTATGAAGACCTCATGTATAATTAGCGCTTTGAGCTGTATTCTGCCTTGGGATGCAAAGATGGGACTTTGGATTGGAAAAAGGCTAAAAATAAGCTGGGTGTTGTTAAGTTGAGCTGTCTTTTATTTTAAAGTTTCCCTATTGGATAAATTCCTATGTATCAACATTTCCATTGAATTATTTTCATCATTACTATTTAATTCAATTTGGAGCTACTGCATGCACAGGAATTCTGAGTGCCATAATATGGACATTGAGAAAATGGTTTAGAATGCATGATAATGCTCATTGACTTTGAGTAACTTCCATAATTACAGAGGAATTGTAGGGTTGATCTTTCTACCATACTAAAGATAGTTATGAGGTGTGTGGTTAGCTTGTTTGAGCCTGCCTGACCCCCCAAAAACTATAAAGATGAGCTCGGACATTCATTTGGTCTCTTTGCAACTTTGCTTCTGCAGTGCCACTAATATTGATTTTTATTGTTTGTTCTTCCAACCCTCTAACCCTCTGTTCAACTAATATCCTGCTTGGTCCCTTGTTTATTTTTGGTTCTTTACTGATGAATCTTGGTTGCTGTTTATATCATAATGTATTTGCATGTTTTATTTTCGTCTTCCATGGGAAATGAAATTTTTCAAATCTAAAACTTGTAATATACTGGTATTGACCTGTCATAGTTATGTACTGAATTTTACTTATCATAATACACTGGTTTTGTGCAATCTGAAATTCCAGTTTTATAAAATATATCATGGAGAACCTTTTTGATTTTACTGTATCTGATGTGTAGGTGCTGTAAATTACAATAGGGGATGGACTCTTGCTCAATGTTAACAAGATCACTGAGTGACCCAGGAGAGGGACCTAGCATCTCTCTATGCCTCTGCCTGCCATATAAAAAAGAAAACTAGAACAGTTTTCAGGCTTAACTTTTGCAAGGAATGGGCATGAATAAACCAAGGTTGTTACAAATAGATCCTACATTCACAAGAAATCGTCATTGTCAGCTTTTGGTGGATTTTATGCAAGAGGCAAAGAGTTTCCCTTGCTTCTGTATCAGTCAGAGCTTGAATTTTTTTACTGAGCATCAGTGAGAAGCTGCAAAATGTTAATGTTCACTTCTTCAGTTTGCCCTATTTCATAGATTTCATTGATAGAATCCTGCTACCTTTGGGGTTGACCGGGTGACAGTCACTTAGAGTCTAGAAAGCAGAATACTCGGAAGTCTAGTATACTTGAATGCACTTTCCTTTTTGTTGAGTTGTTAATTTGAAATTTTCAAGTGAAAGAAGAAAAGCCTGTCTTGTAAACTATACATCCACTAATTGAACATTAATATTTCACTTGAGGAAAAAGATTAAAATGGCAGACTGTACACCATATGCCTACTCTTCAGACTTCAGACTCATATCTCTGGGCCTTGGGATATTTGATGTTAATTTTGACTGTCAGATAAGATATTAACCATGAAGAGTAGTATTGGTTGACAGTTACATAATTTTACTTAGTCAGAATACAGGGACCAGAATTCTATCAGCACAGAATTGTGCATTGGCTGTGCTGAAGAAAGTTTGCCCAAAACCAAGATCATTACATTTGTTAGATTTTACTTCTTAAACATGTCCATTATTAACCCTTTTTGTGCCACACAGCCAATTCGTAGGCAAAAAACGATGATATATCATTCTCCTGGCACTAAAAGGATTAAAGAGAAAGGAAGACATTCTCCCATGCTTATGATATGAATAATTGTGCTAAGCAGTGTAAATGCTACCAAAGGAATGGTTCTTGAGTTAGAGGGCATGTAGTGATATAAATTATCTAAATGCATCCTTTTATGTTCAATGATAATGAAATACCAAATAAAGACTTCAAAATCACCCTCCTCAAGTGCATTTCCTGCATGCCTTTGCATAAAGTTTTATTTTTGTGTTTCAATAACATTTTGGCTAGTTATGTTGCAACTTACATCTGGAGCAACAAAATCATATCATAGGGGTACTTGTATATTCTTCATGTCAAAGAGGCCTACAGGGCGTTTGTGAAAAGCAGTCTTTCATTGCTCTGTGCAATCTTTGCATTCTGTTGGGCTTTTGCTAATTGGGTTTTTTCTCTCTCTCTTTCTCTCTTTTCTTGCCTATTCCTCATTTTTCTTGCCTTTCCTCCTTTTCCTCCTCGCTTGTTGCTGGTGGCTTTGTTTGTCTCTGTGCATCCGTCCGGCTTCAGGCCAACCAACGCGAAGAGGCCTACAAGGAACAGATCAAGTCCCTCACAGGCCGGCTCAAACAGGTGAATGCCTCGACCCATGTTGGGTCCATTTTCATCCCTTTTGTTTTCCCCCTTCATGTCTAGGCTACCCAGAGAGAGGAAGACTATGAAGGTCAGATCAAGGCCCTTTCTTCCCGGTTGAAAGAGGTTTGTTGGATCGTGTCCAGCTGTTGACATCTGTCCTTTCCCTCCTACTTCTCAATAGATCTGCATCAAGTTTTATTTGTTGACTTCAGATCGACTTTATTGTGAATCAGATTTTTTATGTCAGAATTTCATTTCTCATATTGCACTGTGTAAATGATTTGAAGTATCTCCTTCCATTCTCTCTCTCTGTCCCCATATAAATCCTCCCTGTTTTGGTTCCTGATGTAAGTATTGATGACTTTCAGGCTGAAGCTCGTGCTGAGTTTGCTGAGAGGTCTGTGCAGAAGTTGCAGAAGGAGGTCGACCGACTAGAAGGTCTGTGTCCTTTGCACCTTCAGAGTGCCCTACTCCCCCATTCTTACCCATTTCCTTCCAACAAGTCAATATGTGTTCTAGTATTCCTTTTCTGTTTGAGTTGAAATATATTTAGTTGGATGTTTGAAGTGCCAGAAGGTCAATGCATGTAAAAGGAGTGGTGGTGAGTTTGAGGAAATTTTCCCGCCTTTGCCAGGGAGAGTTTGCAAAAGGGATGCTACTCTTGCTTCCACTGGTACTTTTCCCTAACCTGAATGCCAATTCATTATTTAGCCTAAGGCTTTATTTATTTTTTCGGTGTTTGGTGTGTCATTTAACATTGGTGCTTACAATTGATTGTCCTTGGACCCATCTGGAAATTGGAAAGACTTTGCATGATACCTGAAGGTAGCATACATGACTATGTAGCAGTAGTAGTGAAGAAAGTCTACATTCATTCATCATTTATAGCACTCAGCAAGACACTGGAGGTAGAGGCATTCCTTTTGCAAGCTTCCTCCTCGCACACACCCATATTGTGTCTCTCACTCATTTTTATTTTAATGCTGCAAACATGCCATTAGTATTAACACATATTTGGCAAAACCAGCTGAACATCAGCTTTTTTTCTTAACACGGGGGAAAACTTGTTTTGAAAAATCTTTTGGTATTCATTTTAAATCTCTTATTTATAAACAGAAATATTCATTTGCAAAAAAAAACAGCATAAATTAATTTGTACTCATGTCTGAAAAGAAGTGGAGAAAAAGAGACCACTGTTGGGTGATTGGTAGCTAGTATTGTTTCTCTACTTATGAATTTGGTTGGTGTCGAGTTTAGTTTGTTACCTGAGACCATGGTCCTTTCCCTCCTTTCCAAATTTTTCTGTGGATTCCATTAGGAGATGGAAGCCTGTGGAAACTGTTTTTCCTATAGGGGAAGGACTTTGGGCTGGAAGCATGGAGTTTTATGATTTTGTAGTTGGAATGAGTTTGAGTTTGCATGGCTACTGGAACCCCTTTTGCAGACGACCTTTTGGCAGAACGGGAAAAGAACAAACTCCTCAATGAAGAAATGGAAGCCACTCTTCAGGATATTCAGAACATGTGAACACCCCCTTTCCCCTCTCCCACCCATTCCATCTTCCTTTATATACCTGCTTTTTTTGTTTTATCCTGGCCTTTTTTCCACTTTTCCCCCTTCCTTCCATCATTCCTTCCTTCCTTCCTTGATGTTCCTCCATAGGTATTTGAAAAAGAGGGATTGCACCCACCTTGATTATTGATGTGTCGCGTGCATGCACGTGATTCTCATCCTGGCCTCTGCATGGTAGAGTACCCTTTACAGTTTTTCCCCTTTTCAGTTACACTATCTCTTGGTCATGTATTTGTAATTTTATCTCCCCTTCCCCCCATGTATTTATTTTAATTTCTTTATGTTGATGAACTAGAACAGAATTTACTGTATATTCAGGCCATTTATAGTTTCAGTTCAACTGACATTGTATTCAGTAGCAAATATGAATAAATTTAAGTGTGTATATAAAACTGTATGGTTTTTGAGGTTTTATGGATCTATCATCTCTGAGTTTCCCTTGTTATTTCTGGATTTAATGCTAGTGATGGCTTACAATCTTTTCTCCTCCCCTCATTATTGATTTTTTGATATTTTCTCACTGAACTACAGTATGTTAAAGGCATGTGGAGCTCCTTATTGCTACCATCATGCAGTAATTTTGAAGGCAAATAAAAATCCATCCTTCTCAACTTAAAGAGGAAAGGTGTCAAACTCAACTGGAGGGTGCTGAGGTCCACAGACTAGCAGATGTCACAGCTTGGTTCTGTTTTCTGACCCTAGACGAGCTGATCCAGGAGAAGGAGAAGTACAAGGGCCTCTCAGACGAACTGGACCAGACCTTCACGGAACTGTCTGGCTATTAAAAACATCACTCAAGTATTGGGAGCAACATCGACATGATGCACATGCGAACAAAAGAGAAAGAAACCATGATCCATCATCGCTCTGTGCTCTTTCTGCCCAACTTCTTCTGTCTTCCCCCTGCTTCCTCTGTGTTTTGTCTTTTTTCCGTCAATGTATATAGTTGCCTCCTAATCCGCCGGTTTTAACACCGACTTTGCCTCAGAACATCCAGGAAGGAAGTTTATAGACGTGCCTGCCCATTCGTCGTCAACTGCTTTGGGGTTTTATTTCATCCTCTTCCATTCTTTTTTTTGTCTTTTTTCCCCTCTCTCTCTCTCTCTCGTGTCTGTCCTCACCTTTTAAGGTGTCACTCATAAGTTAAAAAGGTCGATTCTCATGACCTTCCAGTGTGAGAGTGGGTTTAGAAGAGAGAGAGAAAGAGGAGACTCACAAACTTTTTTTTGCAAATTCTCCAGTGAAGCTATATTATCGATTTTTGTATTTTGAAAATTTATGAACTTTTTTGCACAAGATATAAGTATAGTAGATGGATCGGATCAGAGAATCGCTTGCCGTTGTTCACCTGCAAAATTTTAGACGTGAGAGCCTTAGTCTTGAAAAACTGCCATTTGGACCATTGAAGCATTATTCGAATGCCAGTGTATTTATTTGACGAGTTCCTTTTGTTTTTTTTTTTGGCAATGAGGATTAGATGTGAGTGAGTCCGAAGAAGATGAAAATCTGCTGTTGGAAGAGTAATAATAAAAAGTCCTTGCCTCCTTTTATGTGACTGCCCATCATTCCTGAGAGTTTTCAGAGTAGAACATAATATTATTGTGGATGATTCTGTAACTTCATCTCCGCTCTGTTCCCACCGCTGCCACAGTTGTCACCACTTTCAAACCGATTCAATTGGCCTTTTACAGAGCCTTAGACTACAAGAAATGGGGTTTTATTCCTGTACCTGCCGCAAATAATTTTTTTTACACAAGTTTACAAACGCGCGAAATGTCAGTTTCGTGAACGTGAACGTTAAGTTCAACACTTATGGGCTCAGTCCGTAATCAGAGTTTCAAGAGTGTTGTTAATGACCGATGGTTGGAATTTTATGAATAAACCCTTAAATTGCGCGCAGTTTGATCAGAATTGTAATTGAGCCCTCCATCCCATCTAGTCCTCGCTATACGACGACGAAAACCGTCAGACTCGAGCGATGAGACATGGAATCCATTTAGGGATTCCGTTTCCCATACGATTTTCCAATCGGCTACCCCTCGTTAGTTTTAAACCTCCGATGGCATACCTCAAGAGTCGCGAGTTAGTGATATCAAGAGGCGATTTCGCCCATTTCGATATCACGTGTCGATTCCCCATTTATCATCACCCGTTGCTCTCGTCCTGCCAACCAGCTACCGATCCACTCGCTCGTCCTACCCTGGATCCCGTGCGCCTCCAGTTTCAAGGCATCTCCAGTCAAAGGCATCCCACGAGACGGACGAAAATGGATGGAACCGGGGGACCACCGAGGATCGAGACAAAACCTGCACATCCCCGGGGCTGAACGTCTGAAGCCGTCGGGCGATATCCAAATACGAGGGCGGACCCGGTTTCCCCACCGATGAATCACGAAGCCTGTTCTAGAGCGACCGATCGACGTGGCTCCATGTTCCTTGTGACCTTGTTAACGAAAGAGTTCCGATTTCGGACTTCGAGAAGCAATAAATGGAAGCAGGATTCAAACTCGTCAGCGCCTTCTCTGGAAATCTCCCTAAATAATTTATTTTCTTTCGACATTTTTCTATTTTCATAGCTTTTTTTGTGTCTATTTTGCATCTGTTACATACTTATTTCACTCGTGGAAAGTTTTCATGAGCCAAGACGACAGAATTCCCACTATTGAGGAGTTCTATGAAAAAAAGGTTTCATACGCTAAAGTCACAATTTGAGCAAAACGTGAAAATCTCCTCAGGGCTCGCCTGCGACCAGTTTGAATCCAGTTTCCGGCGATTTTGAATCCTAGACTGGTCCTTATTTTAACTTCGGGCTGAATTTTTTCTTTTTGTTCACGTACGTGCGCCCTTTTTCCAATTCCATAGTATCAGAACCCCTGCCATTCTTTCAGCTGTCAATTCCCTTTTTTTTATTTGCCTCTTAATGAATCTTTTACCCTTCCTCAAAGAAAGACGAGAAAAATTGGAGCATCGGAAATGCTTCGACGTAATCACCTCTCTTCCATTTCCCCCCACCCCCTCCCCCTTTTCCCCCTTTTCTCCCAACCAGCGACCATGAGGATACAGCTAGACCCGCCTACCAGCGGGAACATAGAGGAAATTTATTATTTGCGGCAAACACATCTGAACCGTCTCTTGCGCGTGTATTCACGCGTGTGAATGTGTATTCAGTGCATCGATAAATGGAAAAAGGGCGCAAGCCCCTCGCACGTCCCGAGAACTCCATCCGCGCCCGAGCGATTCCCCTCAAGTCGAGCGAACGGCCCAAAATCCAGCGAGGAATTAGTTCCAACTGCACAGAATAGATGTCGCACGCTTCAAGATCGAATTCCCCAGGCCGATTCGGTGTGGAGAGAAACGGAAGTCCTGGATATCAACCTTTATCTTGATATGCTCGTGTATATTTTCATAAAGGAAATCCGCTTGGAAATTGATGAGATGTGGAGACGTCGAGCGTCCTTCCGCTTTTGTTTTTTTCTTTTTTGTTGCTTTTATTCCGGTTAGCGTTTTTCCAATCTCGTTATTTCCGGTTCGCCAAAGTTCCAGTTCGGCGGAGTTCCTTTTTTCTGGCGTATTTCCGGTTAGCTTCATTCCGTCACCCGATCGAGTTTTCGTGCTGAAATTTTCCAGGATGAGAAGGAAGCCTCGTCGGTCACCACAAGCCTACAGGTTCATGTTTACGTGTTCCCGATCGGAATCACCGAGAAATATGAAAGCCTACGGAAGCCTACGAAGGCCTACGAAGCCACTAATGAGGACTGAAAGAGCTTCGTGGCTTCGATCTCGAAGCCCTTGCCTCCTGGTGCTTGCACTCTCTCACCTGTTTCTCGAGGAAAAACGAAACCGATCTGGATGAAACCTGACCTGAATCGAGACCGCAGAGACGGAGTGCGTTTCGTTGCAGATTCCATCTCGAACCGGGGGTCTTCGACGACGTCCTGCCGAACTTCCATCGACGAAGGAATCCGACCCACGCAGCCACGCTCCACCGTGCCACGTCTCCAGCGCCGTCGTGACGTCGACACGCGTTCGTTCGTGGGCAGGGGCCTCGACCACGTAGGTCGAGACGCTTCTCCGTCCGGGCAGCCCAGCGTTCTTTCGACTTCCGTCATCCCCTACAGATGTCTCTAGCGTCACCGCTGATTGGGAGCGCCGTGGATAGCTCGTCGTCGGGCTCCCATCACCGAGATCGTTCGCTGGGTCGATTTCGCCTGGCTCCAGTTTCCTGATTTTTTTTTTTATACGTAGGAGGAGGAATTTAACAAGCTTGTTATTCCTCGAGAGTAATCTTAATCTGAGGTCTGCGTCCGCGTTAGGGAAATCTTCGCCGCCCCCACAACTATGGCATGCCCTTGATAGTAGACTCTCAATTTTCGATAGTTGCCTCTGTCTTGATACACATTCCAGCATTCCCCCCCCCAAGACGATGCTTCCAGAATGCATGGCAAGAGATTTTTTTCGTTGATGAACGGGCTAAGCCGCGTCTTCGGTGAGATTTTAGCGGGACGTCAACGAGATGCAAGGACCGAGTTGCCGAGCACATTGCTTCTGAGGCTTCCCAATTTTTGTGTTTTGGTTACGATATGATCCGTGCGATATCATGAACGAATGATGTCGATTTTCGTCGAGCGAGGTGATGCCCTCGGCGTGGACTCGATTCCAGATCAGGAATCCTTTCTAGAGCAGCCTCGATCGTTTCCCGCCCTGAAATGTTCGGAATGCTCGAAGTGCATTCCGAAGTGCATTCGAAGTGCACTCGAGTGCGTGCCTGCTCCCTCCACACTCCATCGAAGCTATATTCGCACGAGCGAGAATTTTCTATCGTGTTCGTGCAAATCAGGCTCTGCGCCTTTCTCCTATCGACCTAGTGGTAAATAATCTTGCTTCGCGAAACGAGGCGAAGAAATGACTTCGTTGGATGGCATTGTCTTCCCCATTTTCAAGAGCATTCACCCTTCGTCCCAGTTTCATGACCTCCCTTACTGCTCGGGTCACTGCCTCCCTCGCATCCAGGTCATCGACCCTGGCATATTCTTCCGCGGCCAGTCACCAGGAGGTCTAGTCAGGCCAGGGGCCTCTAGGAGGAATGGAAGATTGGGGGGGGGGGGGGGGGGGGGGGGGGGGGGGGGGGGGGAAGGAAACGACGGGAAGGCACAAGTTCCTTTCCTCGAGGGTAGGGTTACCATATTTCGGACAGCCTAAAAGAGGACGCTTTGAATTCGGACTGAAATTTGAAGGCGAAAAAGGCGGACATGTCCAGGGAAAATATCCGGACGTTTAGTATTTTTTTGCATAACCATTTTTCCCGAAATAAAAATAGATAAAACAAGAAAACCATCCCCACAATGACCATGCCAACTGAGGAATCTTCCATTCCTCCTAGAGGCCCCTGGCCTGACTAGACCTCCTGGTGACTGGCCGCGGATCCACCCAACCCCATGATTTTCCCTTCTACTACTCCCAACTGCATGACTCGACTGCCACTCCAACCGATCGTCGGCAAATTCAATACCCCTTCCTGTATCATCTACTTCACTCCACCTCATATCCTTTTCTGCAAAGGGCATGTCTGTAAATAAAGGTTATTGAACAAAAAAAATTACTCCCGGACGGAAAGCTAAAGAGGTGATGTCCGGGAAAAACCAGACGTAATAACCCCACTTGAGGCTTTCCTGGAGCAACCAACAATGATGATAATAATGATGATTATAATGATGATTACTATTGCAATACCCGATGTTCTCTTCGCATCCTTCCTCGATGAAACCCCATCCTTCCAGCCCGCAATCCGCTTTAAAATGGTTGCTTCTTCCACCGTCAGTTGGCGTCCGAGGAACTGCGATGTTCGATTCTGAAGTCAGTCGTCATCGCTCTCGGTATACCGAAGATAACGAATCTCTTTCCCGGGAATGGTGACTGCTTTGGCTCGGTTTCTCGCGAGCCATCGCTCCATAACCCGTTTTAAAGGGCGCTTCGAATTCGACACGTCGGCTGCCACGTCTATGTTTGTGTCGAAGCAGCGACGCAGCCAGGAATTAATTTCGGGGGTGTCTCGTGAGGATCTGTCAGGCTCATGAGATGACGAAGTGGCCGAGGAAGGTGAGGGGTTGGGAGGAATGAGGATAACTTTTTGAGACTTCACCCCAAACACCTCATAGTTCAAAATAGCCACATTCTCTTCCCAAATTTTCAAACTGTTTTGCATGAAGAGAGATGTGGGTGAAGGACTGACCTTGAATTAGTCATAATATAGTGGGAGAAAGTTAACCTGAATCATGGTTCGCTACCGGAACTCAAAAAACATGTAGAGCAATAGAAGCAAAATGGGGTTTCATCGAGGAAGGATGCGAAGAGAACATCGGGTAAGCAAAATGGGGGGGGGGGGGGCTTTGTATTGGTTAAGAGTGATTGTATTCAGAAGGTAGAATAGGAGTGCAAGTCGAAACTTCAGTTGTGAAACTTCCCCCCCCCCCCTGGCCACGTCCCTGTGTCGAATTTCTGATCGGTATCCGACGCGTTAAAGATATACTTCCAGGCAGTAGCGTGCCCAGAAAATCCCAGTGGGGTTGACATGAAAAATTGGTTTTCCACCCTGCATTTAGGCCTGATGTGAAAATTTTTGAGAATCCAACCCGTAAAATATCCCAAGGGACTTCCCTCCATTGGGCACGCCACTGCATCTAGGGCAGGAACGAACTCTCATAGGAGTTTCTATCGTCTGCTCGCCAAAGCCTGAGAGGAATTTAGATGAGCGAAGAGGTCGCTCGGTATGCCGGGTCAAATCGATCGATAGAGAGGAGAAAAGATAGAATTTGAGCGGAAGGACCCGACCCCGACTTGACCCTGACTCGACCGAGGCTCGAGCCGCACTGCCTGGGGCAGCGAAGAGGAGGTGAATGATCGGCATCCCTGCTTCCTTCCCGCCGAGGGCTGCTTCGGGGCGAAAGATGCGACGCTTCCAGGTTTGGACGAGCAAACTGTTTAATCTGTATTAATCTTCTAATAATCTGTATTATATCTTCGGAGACTTTTAATGGTCTTCTCTCGGTCGAGAGATGCCTCGCAGAAATTTGGCTTGCTTCAGCGACGTCAAGTTTGAGCCACAGTTTTGTCATTTCTTGGCAAAATGGAAGCCAAGTTTGTGAGTCAGGATGGCATGAAGTGGACTTCTTCCATTTGGAAAGTTACAATATGGAAAAATATGATATTTGGTCGTGGATCTGCTTATACTGTACTATTGCTCACAGGTTTGGGCTCACTAACTGCCTGCACTTCATTGGAGGCTCAGGGGGCTCGGCTCCTCCCCCCCCAAAAAAAAAAAAATAAATAAATAAAATAATAATAGGCATTAGGGGTTCAGCCCACTCAATGCTTGGTTTTGTTGAGGGTGAGGCTCGTAATCTGGAAAAAATGGCTCATCTTCCACTTGACATCCTGTAACATGAAAGTGGAACGTGAAGTATGTTCATGACTCGGCGGTTTGACACGTATACCTGACACCGCGCTGGCGAAAATTCCTGTCAGCACTTCCGTCAAGAGTGAGATGAATCGTGCGTGCGCAATCCGTCGCCTTGGCCTCGATGGGGGAAGTCATAACGAGATCTTAATATCCGATTCTCGAGTTATTCTTGAGTGACCGAGTCTTGTCAGTGTTGCAAACTGTAGAGTAATGGACATTTCGTGTAAAAAAAAAAAAATAAAAAAAATCCCACGTAAACCTCACACGAGATGGTGAACCCGAAGACAATTCTTGTTCGCGCAATCGCCCCAGTTCAAGAGGGAAAGAGCCTGTGAAGGGTGACATCAAAGAAGCTGATTTGCAGCCTTCTGTTGCAAACTCTGTCGATGGGCAGTGAGGAAATTCCCAAAGTGGTGGGAGCTTCATTCTTGGCTACCATTAGAAAGTTCCATTCGAAAGGTGATCTGTTCAATACTCTCGCAAACGTCGAGAGAGGCCTCCGTTCTCGAACAAGAATTAATTAATTCATATTGCATTCATAAGCAACGGCTCCAGAAGTTCGTAGGCATTGTAAAGGTTCTCAGCTCATTAGACTGGTCCACGTAAGGCCAATCTTCGCGCAAGAAAAGCGCTATTGATTATTTTCTTCGCGTCGAAGATGCGTGGACGGCAAGGACAAAAGAATAGGGATAAAAACCTTGGTGCGGAGACGAGTTGTGGATTGTTTAGAACTTCATGGTGTTTTAACATACAAACGCTCGACTGATTCAAATTTCCTCTGCAGCCTTTGCTAGTATAGTCTAGGTCTTTGCTAAATAATCTGGTAGTTAGCCAAAAATCATTATTTTAGTCTGAGTCGTACTTTCGTTGATGACTCATTTTTTCATGAGAATCGGTGAGGAGGGAAAGAGAAGTATGCACAGGCACAGCCATTGGACATCGTTTGCGCATAATCCAGTCATGGATTGCAGGGAAGTTCATATGCGTTCCACAAGAAGTAGACTAGAAAAATAAAAGAAAAATGCGGTTGAGGGTGCCTCCCCTGCCTCCAGGGTGATGACGTACCTGCGAGACCAGGTCACGCGGTGGGAACGTGCGAGGCGGGCCTCCAGTCGTGAACTAGCCACGACGTCAGAGCTGCAGAGGGAGAAAGGGAGTCAGCGCAGGATCGAACGTTCCCTCGTGACGCACTTCCTACCGTCCTTTCTCAGCGTCCGCCATTCCTACACGGTGGCATACTTCTTTCGCTGGCGGACCTATTGCTGAATTCTTGGCAAAATGGTAAGTTACTCACTCCTCTGTTTTGGTATTATGACTTCTCTAACTCAGGAGAGTCCTTTAGCGTAGGAATTCTAAATAATCTGGGACTTATGCTCCTTGAGCAATCATTTTTCTTGTCTAGGCGAGTGAAGGTAAAAATGCATCATTCCGGTTCAATAGGAAGCTATGGTGAATTTAGGCCTTTAGGATGTTATTCCATTCGGATCTATTAGTTGTTGATTGCAAAACTGGTTTTATGTTGGCCTGGGACTTGAGACCTCTGGTCTTTGAAATCGAGACCGAATCTTATTTACCGTCATGTTACACGGAAGAGTATCTGGCACCTCGCGTAAGACATCAGCAGAAGACATTCTTTTTGTTGTCCACATTTGTAACTACTTTGGCATTAGAGGGAAGTTGAGGGGCTGTAGCAATAGAAGGCCAAGTCCTTATTTTTTTGGAGGCGCTTCTCAAGTTATTGCAACTGGCTCATCACATCGAAGTAATCCCAGCATTAGGCCTCAAAACCACCCCCACTAGACAGAAATCTGGCCGTTATTAGCATTTGACCTACATGCATCAGGACTTGCTTTTAGATCAAGGAGCACCTGTAACCCTCCAAGCGGCAAAAGTCGCAATTGCGACGTTAATGCAGCCTGTATTAACGTCGCAACTGCGACGTTTGCAGCTTGGAGGGTGAATCTCTCTGCCTTGATTAAATAGCTTTAGGCCTGACTACTCAGGGATTTAACCCCTCCAAGCAGGAAACGTCGCTGTTGCGACGTTATTACAGGCTGCAGCTTGGAGGGTTTAACAAGTCCGGCGCGTCAGCCAAGTTGAGACGGGGCCTTCAGTATTAGACCTCACACTACCATTGCAAAAAGTTGTGATTTTTAATTGAAAAATTGAACGTGGCTTTTAGACTTGGACATGATCGCATTTTAAAAAACTTGAACTTGAGAATGAAAATAATACAAAAGCCTGGACTTGTAAATTTAAATTAACCAGTAAAAGGCACTTTTAACTTCTTGCCTGTGAAGGGTGTAATGCACTGTATGTCAATTGAAGTGGATATTTGTATTTTCAGATTTATTTGGATAATTCTGCTGATACCTGACATTAAACTGTCAAAACAGAAGAAATTTTAATACACAATTCCCTAGATTTGTAAATAAATTGAAGTATATTGTATTTCATTTACTTTTAAACAAGAAAATATGAAATATCCAGTTAAATTGTCATGCAGTGTATTGCACTCTAAATGTTCCTAAGGAGGACTGTACAGTCATGAAAAAATCATCCTATTAAGGGGTTTATGGGAGTTAATGTACCAAACATTGCTACTGAGGTGCAAATGTACAAACCTTGTTTTGGGGAGTTTAAAGGGGTTCTTTAAGCTTTTTCTTCCCCAGGAATCCATGTATTCTTAACACATTCACAGCCAAAGATGTTGATTGACCGTGGAACATGAGTTGCCACTACCAATGATGTCGGTAAATATTTCAGGGCTCCTCTTTGTCAATAACTGAAACAAATGGTGCTTGGACGCAGTAAGACTCTCATTAGACACAAGGACATGTATTTCTTAGACAGTAGAAGAATGTGTTAAAGGATTGTTGACTAAGGGAAGTTTCAGCATTTGGGCTTGGATTGAGGGCATTGTGAACCTTTCTTTGGGCACCTGCACCATCTTCAATGGAAGCTATAATATGTCTTCTTAACCCTTTCACTGGCATGTTGTACATTTTGAGCCATTCCACAAGACCAGCTCATCCATGCCAGTGAAGTAGTTAAGTGTGAGGCAGTCCTGGGATATGCATTTATTTTAATAATTTTGATTCGACTGATGAAGCTATGTGCAGTCCTAACTGAAATCAGACAACAATGGACATAACAGTACACCCTTTTACATTTTTTCTGGCATGAAATTTAGCAATTAAATAGAGAACTTATACTTCAATTTCCAAAAAAGAGCAAGTCTGTATCATTTGTGTTAAGAAGATATGAATTTCTTTAAGTGTAACCTCAATCACCTTCCCTCTGGAGCAAAAGTGTTAACCTCTTTTGACTTTGCATCCTCCACAGTGACCTTCATTTACACATAGCACTGCAAAACAAAAATGTATGGGACAATGGTTTATCAAAGGTGTTGTATCCCTCATCCTCAGCCTTTGTGCCTCAGCAGTTTGTTGTGTTTGGTGATATTTCCTACTTGTGAGTGCTGGATGGAGAGCCCCTAGTGTAAAAGCCCAACATTAATCAATTCCACAAATGTAGCTACAAAGGGAAATCATTCAATAAAAATTGCATTTTTTACTTCTGGTTTTTAGCATCAGAAATACTGAATTGAGGTGTATCAGGCATGAAGTAATGAGTATGTCTTTAAAGCAAAGAAAAAAAAGCCTATGCATTCTCGCTTTCCCCATTTCTTGTTTTCAATTTTTCTAAGTTTATGTAGTGTTGTGACCCCATGGTCAAAACAGTGGATTAACTAGACTATCCAAGTATTGTGTAATATGAAGCTTAACTCCAAAAAAAAAAGTGAAAAAATTTGAATGAGGTCACCTTTTTTGCTTAGGTTTTCATTTGTCTTTTACCTCTAAAAAAGCTCAACTACATATGCATGCATATTGCATACTTGAGACTTCTCAAACAACAATTACTCATTAGGTATGACATCCATTTCATTTTTAGGTATGCTATTGATTCCTGAAATATTACTGTTACTAGCAAGCCACCCTGGCCTATGTAGTCCTACTTGAAGACCAAAGAGACTTGATTGAAGGTCATTGGCATTTAATTTTACTCAGGTAAAGTGAAAACTTGTGTAGTCATGAAAAACATTAAGCATAACATACCATAAGGTCAGCTTGATGAGGATGACACAAGGTTTGTATGCACCTTTTTCATTTTCTGAGCAAGGGGAAGTGGACTACATTCTCTTGCATTTATCATGTGAAACCCATTACCAGCAAAAGTTTTCTTTTATTTCACTATATCATATCCCAAATTTTTTGTATAAGTTGCACTTTTGGATCTTAGTTTTACTCCCTGAACCCACATGAACTCAGAAAAAGCAGACATGAAAGAAATAATACCACAACAATGGCCAGTTCCCATGCCACCTTATTCGAACAAACTGTAGCTCTTTAACCCAATCCATTACCATCATATGTACTGGATATGAGATTACAAGATCAGTGATATAATCATATACATCCAAGCTCAGTACTAAATTAAGAAAAAGAAATGTAAGGATTTTGGCTAGTAGAGCCTCAGCAATGATTAACTTCTTTTCAAAGATAGGTGGTATGTACAAAAGAGGAATATAATTGAATAATGGCTTTATACAGGAAAGGATTGTTACTTCTTAACCTACTCTTATAATTTTACACGTTTGTTTACAATGAAGTAGGTTCTGATGTGTACATAGGATCATTTGATGTTTCCTCACGTGCCCTATGTTTCATAGCTAAAAATTGGGATAGCTGTTTCTTTTGAATCTTGATTTGTCAATTTTGAGCCCCAAGCCATCTTTCCAGAAGAATCTGCTCTGCATTGGATGCAATTTAGCACCTGGGAATAAAAGAATTGTAGTTTAAAATTTTTTTCAGAATGCTGTTACTTTGTGGTATCCTTCATTATAAGGCAAATACCTTTTAGTGAAGGATACCACAAGGCTGAGATCTAAGGCATTTTCCTTAGGAATTCCTGTCTCAAAGGAGTTCATTTGAGGGGTAATAGTTGAATGCAGAATTAATTCTTTTTTTTTGAGAGAGAGAAGAGTATTCAAACTCTTTACTCACAAATACTATTTAAAAAAATATATACTTACCTAGCTGTGGAATTGATCTGACTATGGGTGTGCTTGGTTTACCTAGTTGTTGTTTTGATGGCTATGCCAACTCTTGGTATAGGTTGGCCAACATAACTGCACTTAGTTGGCACTTGTAGGTAATTATCAGTATGTAAAAGTTAAGTAAATCTTCAAATTAAATGGTATCTTGCTGGTAGCTCCAGCAAAGAAAATAAGTGGATGAGTTAGGACGAATTAATTCCCCTCGAGGATGCAGGACACACGAAGATAGTGTTTAAGGAATGGGTTCAAGACCCAACTAATTGATTTATATTTTGCCTTTGCCTTAAGCCCTTAAGTTGTTTTTAGCCCCTTCACTGGTGCTGATGAGCTAGTCTCGTCGTTCAGCCACACCAGCCAACAATTTGTCTGAAAACATGCCAGTGAAGGGGTAAATCCAGTATTACTCTTGAAAAAATGATACAGCTGGGCTTGCTAAATCACAGATGTGATTTGAACTCAAATTTGAGCCATTTGTGCAGGCTTTCATATTTGTCATGATTCCCAGCTTTAGTAGGCGTTTGTTTTGATAGTGATAATTCTATTCATATCCAGTGCCTCATCTCTTGAAGACATTTTTCCCTGTTCCTTTAGTGTGGAGGTGATTGGCAAATCTGATTGCCAGTCACAATTACTTGTTTACCAATGATATATACTACTGTAAATATTGCTATAACTATTTATCCCTTGAGATATGAAGTTTAAACTGTTTGCTGCAGAAAATCTCAGCTGGGTACACATGCTTTGCCAAAGTTGTACAAGGGAGCGAAGCCTTCAGAACTGGAGGAGTAACTGTAAATTATTCTAAAGTTTATTTTCTGGAATGGATGAGTTATTAATCTTGCTGTGGCTGAGATGAAATGGTATGAAAACCAATACAATGCAACAAAGAAAGAAGCATAACTGCCACCGAAATATCGTCTCCGTTAAGCTTTTGTTCATCAGTTTAACCTGAAATTGGTAAAATATTTAGATGCAGTTTTTGTTATGTCTGACTAGATATACCATTCCTGGTAAATTCATTGGTGATACATTTATTGTCTTGAACTGCCACTTTATTTCATTATTTGCATGTTTATTTTATTTTTTCAGGTGAACTTTACAGTAGACCAGATACGTGGGCTCATGGACAAAAAGAAGAACATCAGGAACATGTCCGTGATTGCCCACGTGGATCATGGCAAATCAACTCTGACTGACTCTCTGGTCTCCAAGGCTGGTATCATTGCCTCTGCAAAGGCAGGAGAGACTAGATTCACAGATACTCGAAAGGATGAGCAGGAACGATGCATCACCATCAAGTCCACGTAAGCTGTCATCAAATTCATTTGCCTCTGGAGGTCCAGTAATCTTTGAGGCTTGTGAAAAGCATGTTTTGTCACCTGGTGTGATTGACAATTTTTGAGTTATATGCATTTCTTTGTGTATACCTTGGCTACATTTTTATATTGGGGCTGTCAATTCATTTAGGTTATTTCACCTGTTACTCGATCAAAGTTTTTGTTGCAATTTAAAAATTAGTCAACCTTCCCTCTCTCATCCCTGAATGCCTCATAAAATTTGGCTGTAGTGTATAGTCTAGCACAACAGCCAAAAAAAATTGCTTTGTCAAGGGAATGAAATGGCTTTAGGAGGGCAGTTGTTTTCACTGCTCATTTGGCAGAAATGACTTGCAGAAAGCTGGGCAACCACTGAACAAGAGATTGATTAAATTTTATTCATCAAAGTTTTTTTTTAATCAGCTGAGAACCTATACATACAGAATTTTTTATGATACATGACAGAAATAAACATTCCTGTATATTTTGCTGAATGATGACTCCATAGATGCCACGACTCTGAGTGATCGTGATTGGAACTTTTCGACTCCCTTGTTTTTGTCTGACTGCAAAAGTCTAGTAGACATTTATTTTATTGGAAAATAATCTTTGTGATTTAGTCATTGCTTTTCTTTTGTTTCAGGGCTATTTCCATGTACTTTGAGCTATCTGAAAAGGATTGCAACTACATCACTAATGAGGAACAGAGGGAAAAGGGGACAAATGGATTCTTGATCAACTTGATTGATTCCCCGGGGCACGTGGATTTCTCATCAGAAGTGACAGCTGCTCTTCGCGTCACTGATGGTGCTCTTGTCGTTGTTGACTGCGTCTCTGGTGAGTTACACGAAATGTGTATTCTTGTGAGCTAAATGTACCTCTCATCTTGGCATGAACCATCCTGATTCACTATAGGAGGTACATGAATGCTTGTGAGAGGGAGAACAACTTTGTCACTATGCCTTCGGTGGCAAGACTGTACTCGTCTTGTTCCCATCCTTCTTGTGGCTTACATTTGCTTTCTATTACATGTAGTTTCTTGTGACTCGTGTAGAGATATTAACTTTTATGGGTGTTTTGATCTATGCAGGTGTGTGCGTGCAGACAGAGACTGTTCTTCGGCAGGCCATTGCCGAACGGATCAAGCCTGTACTTTTTATGAATAAGATGGATCGTGCTCTGTTGGAACTGCAGCTTGATCCGGAAAAACTCTTCCAGACCTTCCAGCGGATTGTAGAGAATGTGAACGTTATCATCGCAACCTATGGAGATGACTCAGGTGTGACAATTGGCCTTCATGTTCAGGGATTCTTTCATCTCACTTTATGCCTATCAGGTTGACTTAGAAATTAGTTTGAAAACAGTTTTCCCAACATACTTTTCCCCAGTCTGTTTTAAAATTGGGTGAGATTCTTTTCTCAGAATGTGTTAACTTAAGATTGTTATTCCATGTTCCTAGAGTTGAATTTGAGTGGAATAAGAAGTCAGGATTGATTATACATTTTTGAATGAGCCTGTCTAGAGGTCCAAGACATTACTGTCAGGCTCTAATTTTTTATATATATATCTATTTTTTTTTTATAAGTGTAGCAGAAGGAAATTTATTCCTGAGTATCTCAACTTAAATTTTTTTTTTTAAAGATACCATGGAGATTGAAAGTTTCATCAGGTCAACATCAAAAGGGAATGCTTGGTTATGGAAATATGATCCACCCTTGCTTGGATTGCTCCTACCAAAGTATAATGATTTTGAGCCTCACTGCTTCTTTCTCCCTATAGGTCCAATGGGTCCGATCTTTGTGGATCCCTGCAAGGGCAGTGTTGGATTTGGAAGTGGTCTGCATGGCTGGGCTTTTACTCTGAAGCAGTTTGCTGAGATGTATGCTGAGAAATTCAAGATCCCTGTTGATAAACTAATGCCCAGGCTATGGGGGGAGAACTTCTTCAATGGAGAAACAAAGAAATGGAGCAAGAGCAAGGATGATAAGAACAAGCGATCATTCTGCATGTATGTCCTTGATCCCATCTTCAAGGTGAGCTGAAGTAGTTGTATCTCGTATCCCTGTTGCAGCAGGTTTAAACAGTGTAAATATGATGACACCACAAAATATTGGCAGAAAATTAATTCCATGATGCCTTTCCATATGGATCGATAGGACTGATTAGTACAAAGTATTTGAGCTAGGAGAATTTGAAGTCTTGCTTTCAGTGATTATGTAATTGCATTTTGTTTACAGATTTTTGATGCAATCATGAACTACAAGAAGGAGGAGGTGGAGAAGCTCTTGACCAAATTGAACATTGTCCTAAAGGGTGAAGATAAAGAGAAGGATGGCAAGGCCTTGCTGAAGGTACTGACATTCATCTCAGTGTTGCATGTGCTTTTATTTCAAAACATTTGACTTTTTGTGATCAGGTGGTTATGAGATCATGGTTGCCTGCTGGAGAAGCACTTCTACAGATGATTACCATCCATCTTCCATCTCCAGTTACTGCTCAGCGTTACAGGATGGAACTTCTCTATGAAGGTTAGACTCTTGTCAGTTTACTATGGTCACCGTTAAGGTATGGTTTGTTTTAGCATCATTTTCTTCTGTGGTGCAATCACAGGATGATGTGGACATTTTCAGGTCCCCATGATGATGAGGCTGCTATGGGAATCAAGAACTGCAATCCTGATGCAGTGTTAATGATGTACATCAGCAAGATGGTACCAACATCTGATAAAGGGCGTTTCTATGCCTTTGGAAGAGTGTTCTCCGGCAAGGTGTGCTCTGGAATGAAGGCTCGTATCTTGGGTCCCAACTATGTACCAGGGAAGAAGGATGATTCATATGAGAAAAGCATCCAGAGAACGATCCTTATGATGGGTCGTTATGTTGAGGCCATTGAAGAGGTTCCAGCTGGTAAGCAATTGATTAGTTAGGTGCTTGTGAAATGCTACTGCAATGGTATTGAAGTTTTGCCTGAGGAAGGTTTTTCACTAAACTGTGTACTTCAACATGATCCTGTTAATGCTATTCCCCTTTCATGGAGGATTTCTTAACATGGTCTAATTTGTTACAGGATTTAACGTAATTTTGGCTATTTACAGGGTGTTCCACGAGTTAATTTACCAAAAGATTTTCAGCTATGCTATATTTACATAAGTTTATTAACACGTGATATTGTTTTTGTTTATAATCATTATGGTTCCTTGCATGTTTTAATTTAAAGTGGTGACTACAGCTTTCCAGGATAAAATTTCCTGCTGCAAAAGCACCAAGGCAGATGAGCAATTTACAAGCTTGCTTAGGGGTTTGATCAAACAAGTTTTTTAATGATGCACCAAGAATCAGCAAGAACAGAGGAAAACTGCTTGTCTGAGAGTTTAATCAGAAGTTAGGCATCTCTTGAGCTTAACATTTCACTATGTTCTTGCTCTGGTGGGTCTACCACTACTTGGTGCACCATTCTTAGAACCTGCATGATCAAACTTTAGATAAATTGTGAAATTGCTTGTCTGTTTGCCTAAGTGCTCTTGCAGCAGGAAGTTTATCCTGGAAAGCTATAGTCCCCACTTGCTTTACATGCATGCTTTACATTTAGCAGTTTTCAAAAGTTCAAAAGCCTGCTGGTCTTCAATTGTGCATCTCATCTTCATCTGGAATGAAAAAGAAACATGTAACAATAATTGATAAACTGTCTCACATCATTTTGTTCTAAGTTCTGATCTTAGAACTGATCTAAGTTCGAACAATGATCAAATCTAAGTTCATAAGAATTTCGTATAGCTGAAAATCCCTTAGTAAACTAACTTTTAGGGGCTCTCTGCAAGTATAAAAATGAACTTTAAAAATTCTCAGGGTTTTCAGGCTATGGTTTATTATTCAGGAAAACTTACCCCTTGACATGCAAATCTGGCCCAATAGTACAGAGAGCCTCCATTTCTGCCTGCTCAGTAACTATGGGCATAAGTTATTTCCATTAGTATGGTATGTTGAGAGACATTAATTTTGGCAATATTTGACGTGCTTGACTTGGATCCTGGTTCACATTCTAGCTTTTGAGGTTATTTAGAGGACATTTTGACATTCAGTTGACCCTGAAATAGTTGAAATAGTTTTACTTTGTTTTTGTAAGTATTGGGAGAATTGCTGGTCTTTATGATATACCATGCAACTTTGACCATTATATCATTACTGCTGAGTAACATTTTGTTGCATCTTCACCTCCCCCTCCCAGTCCTGTTATAAAAGTCAATGAAAAGCCCTGTAGACTCTCCTTTTGTATCTTGTCATGGATACATGAGGCAAACTACAGGGGAGAGTATGATCACCCTCTTAGCTCTTCTTTTGAGTCCTATACCTACATGACTCTAGAGATTTATTGTTGGGTGTACAGTGAATTACTTGTTCAAGGTATTGCTTTGAAAAACCATGATAAGTTTTGCAACTAATTTTTTTTGTTGATCATTAGGAAACATCTGTGGATTGGTTGGAGTTGATCAGTTTTTGGTGAAGACTGGAACCATTACCACCTATAAGGATGCGCACAACCTTCGTGTGATGAAGTTCAGTGTTTCGCCTGTTGTCCGAGTTGCCGTTGAGCCGAAAAACCCCTCTGACCTTCCAAAACTTGTTGAAGGTAATGAATATTTAATCTTAGTATGCAATTCCTCCTTTTTAAATTTTGATGCAGGGCCAGCTAACATGGTTTCATTCAAGTAATTTTATTTCCAATGGCATCAATCAGTCTGTCCTGCTTGTATAATGTTGCATGGTTCCCTTTTTTCTGAACATCTTATGTTGCTGTAAGAAACATGAGATTTGGAAGGAGGGAAAGAGTGAATCTCTGAATTCTACAAGGGATAGTGTTGCTTAGAGCCATTCCTTGCTGGACATCAGAGTCACAATCCCTTTTAACCCAATCTCCATTGCATTTAGTATGTTATATCAAGTGGCTAATTTTTAAAATGCGATGATTAACCTGCAGGTTTGAAGCGCCTGGCCAAGTCAGATCCTATGGTTCAATGCATCATTGAAGAGTCTGGAGAGCACATCGTTGCTGGAGCTGGAGAGCTTCATTTGGAAATCTGTTTAAAGGTTAGTGCTTCATCTGATGCTTGTGGTTGTATGAAGAGGACTCCCCTGGCAGCTTACCACCAGCTTTTGAGCTCGTCATGCTTGGCTGGCACATTGGCACCAGGGAGAATGTTGTAGCCTGTGAAACCGCCTGAGTGGGGAGCTTATTATGGTCCCTGGACTCTAATGCTTCACTGGACATTTTAGTTTCAGAACATCATTTATATAGCATATTAACATGGGCAAATATACTTGCTGTGGACATGCGTTCGGTGCTCCATTATGAAGGATAGTCATTAAATCATTCATTTTCAAAGTTACAAAAACTTAAACTTCTAAAGATTTTTTATCAAAATCATTACACCAGTGATTTCTTTTGCACCTAACATCAAATATCTTTGTGCCCCTTTTTTCTGTGTGGAAAATAAATCTTGAAATACTTTTTCAATAATCCACCCTGAGGGGACATTTCAAAAGCAGGATTTATTCTTTACACAACAGTACACCAGGTACTATGCCAAGTTTAAACTTTCTCTCTGTTTTGTGTGATCAAAAAACATTACTGAAAATGCACCTCTTGGGGGGGGGGGGGAGGTACTAAGTGGTTTTGCCCTAAAAAAAAGCGTACAATTTTTTCTGAAATCAGTTTTCAAGAGAACTACATGCCCACCAAATTTGAACCTTATATGTTTGCTCTTCTTGCTGGTGAGAATTTAGACAAGCCTAGACAAAGGGAATGTAAAATTTTATTTTTTAATTTCTTAACTGAAACTGACAGTTTTTCAAATTTTCTGTATGGATAGTGTTGTATATTGCTCAACAAGGTTCCATGTAGCAAACGCCTAATGAAAGCCTTGTTTGAATCAATGAATGAGATCTTCATGGAAATTTATAATGAAATGAAGTCAATGAATTTAATGCTTAAGTTTGCATGGTTTTTGATTGGCCAGTTATTGGAATCTTGTGGCTTCATGATCCATGTTTCATGCATAAGTGAAACTCCAAATGGCAAATTCTTTTTCTGAATGACATGGGTGTTAGAGCATTCACTCAATTCTTTATTATGCATCTTCCATTTAATTAAGGTTTCTCACATTGATGGATGTTGCTTATGCAGTGGGTGTATTATGTATATGTGCTAACATTTTGAGACCACCTATGTGCATGATGCAACTGTTGAATTTCTGACTTGTGTACACTCATAAGTTGTAATTTCAGCAGATCACCCAATCTTGACTAATTGCTAAATTCTTTTATACAATTCTGTTTACTTGTTGATTCACGACTGATTATAACCGATGTTTAACTCATAACTCAAGTTTCCCTTGTATTTGTAGGATTTGGAAGAAGACCATGCTTGCATCCCCATTAAAAAGTCTGACCCAGTGGTCTCTTATCGGGAGACAGTGAGTGAGGAATCTGAGGTCACGTGCTTGAGCAAGAGTCCCAACAAGCACAACCGTCTTTTCATGAGGGCTGTTCCCATGCCTGATGGGCTGGCTGATGACATTGACAGGGTATGTTCTTGCAGTTCTCTAACCAGTGCTTGATATATTATTGTATTACAGGAAGTATATTTTTAAAATATTCACAGGGAGATGTAAATGCCCGGGATGACTTCAAGATAAGAGGCCGATACTTGAGCGACAAATATGAATATGATCCAACAGAAGCACGTAAGATCTGGTGCTTTGGTCCTGATGGTACAGGACCCAACATCCTGGTTGATTGCACCAAGGGAGTCCAATATTTGAATGAAATCAAGGACTCTGTGATTGCTGGCTTCCAGTGGGCTTCTAAAGAGGTGAGTTATTTTCATTATCCTTTCATTAGATTTAATTTTCTCAGGCTTTGGATTTGTTTTATACCAATCAATGATGACAATTACCTACATTGCCTGAGAGTATTGGAGGATCTCTCTTACCTCATTCTCGGTGACGTTTCAACTTTCCCCTGAATATACTGCTGATTTTTCTTCTATTCATGCTTATGGAAGAAGCACTCTGGTTGAATCCAATGTGGTTTCCTGTAGGGAGTGTTGGCTGAGGAGAACATGCGGGCTGTGCGATTCAACATCCATGATGTGACGCTACATGCCGATGCCATCCACCGTGGCGGCGGTCAGATCATCCCGACGACCAGGCGATGTCTGTATGCCTGCATCCTCACCGCTCACCCAAGAATCATGGAGCCGGTGTATCTGTGTGAGATCCAATGTCCCGAGAATGCAGTGGGTGGGATCTATGGCGTGCTGAATCGCAGGCGAGGGCATGTCTTTGAGGAGATGCAAGTCATGGGCACTCCCATGTTCGTGGTGAAGGCATATCTGCCCGTCAACGAATCTTTCGGATTCACTGCGGATCTGCGCAGCAACACGGGCGGCCAAGCTTTCCCGCAATGCGTGTTTGATCATTGGCAGATCCTGCCTGGGGACCCAACCGATGGGAAGTCTCGACCCCATGAAATCATCCAGGTAGACAATCTTCTGGCTTGTTTGTGAAGAGCATAAATGTTGAAATTCGGTGGCTTGATCCAGCTTGCATGGGTTTCTGTATTTCCATTTTGATTTACTTCTGTACAATTTTACTCTCCAAGCAAAGACCTAGCATCAAATTTCATGAATTCATAAGTATTGTGTCCTGGTAGAGCATTAAAACAGTCAGGATGGAGGTTTTGAACGTGATCTTTGTTTTTTTTTCAGGTAATCCGTAAGAGGAAGGGATTGAAGGAAGGCCTACCTGACCTGACCCAGTACTTGGACAAGTTGTAATGGCCAGATGGACACCTAGATTCCCCAGCATACTCTGCACCTCCTCTGTTCTCTCTCTTTTTCTTTGTCTGTCTTTCAATCTCTCCATTTTCTGTTTTCTTGCCCTCGGTCTTTTCACTTCTTGTGGTTTCTTTAACTTATATTGACTCTTTTCAGAATTTCGTTCATATTTTGTCTGTTGGTCCTTGAAGTTGCTCTTTGAACCAGAGACAGGTGCAAATGTATGCTGAGGTGGGAATGCTTTTGATGTGGAAATGGTAAAAAAAAAAAAAACGGAATATGGAAAGGTCGTCACTGTGTTTCATTCATCTCTGGAAAACACAGAAGAATATCACAGGTCACACGAAAACTAAAGTCATCTGTGCCTCTTTGTTTCTATTGTACGGATTCATCAATGTACTCCAGTCGGAAGAGAGGTAGTCTTGAGCCGTGCTTGCCTGCCGTTTCTCTCTGAGAGCGTCAAGAAATATTGAGTTGGAATGGTCACGATTTGGAGAGGCAGCTGGTGACGTGTTTATCCAGTCTGTCGGGGAAGAAAGTCCTAGAACAGTGGGGACAAGGCACCAGTTGCTGAAGGTGAGCCTGCCAGAACAGTTCCTGAGTTGCCTCGACGTCGACCTCTCCTGATTCTGCAACAGCGAGAGTCGGATTGTGTATATAATTTTTCGTGCACTTGAAATAATTGCAATTTTTAATGCATGTGTTGGGACTCACCCGTGAGAATCGGTTCGGGTGGTTTGGGTTCAGGTTGCCTGAGGCTTTGTGGTAGAGCCTCGTTCTCTCTCCTCCATTTCTCCAAGCACTGAGGAATATGGATGGATATGCTCTTGCTGCCGAATTGCCTCCCGCAGATGGTGCAAGGAATTGTTGGGGGCCTCGCTTCTCCCTTTGGGAAAAAAAAAGCCGTGTCGCTTGTTTTATCGTCTGGACTGTGAAAAAAAAATCCATTTTCATTCTTAGATGGTGTTAGTCGTCCGCTAACAAGCCTTGACCTTTTGAAAGTGAGGGATTTTCCAGTTGAGAGAATACGGTGAAGTCTGTGACTAAACCCAAAGTACTAGACTTTCATGAAATTTTGTATAACTTGGATTCTGCAGTAGTGAATGGGTTTGGAATGGAAGCAGAATTCTGGATTGTAGCTTGTCTGGAGTGCGGATTACGAGTAATTGGCTACTTTTGGCAGCGATGTAAAGGATTTCCAGTGTCTTCAGACGAACATCTGGTAAACTTGTCTGGAGGACAATATTGCTGTTGCTACAGCTAGTTCATTTCATTTCAAATTGAACGTGGACCTTCATCTGAAGAAGAGCTTGGAAGTCCCCGAGTTCATCAGCATGTAATTATGCAATGGCCTTATTAAGCGTAGGAGTAATCATGCCGACTTAACGCCTTAAGTGGGGAACTTCTCTGACAGAAGCCTACCACCGCAGTCAGAAATTATTTTCGTGAGAATAACATTTCGTGGTTGTGTAAGAAATGTACCACTCCGAGTTCATCCTCTTTTTCGAGTTACAGTGTCAAATCGGTAATAGTAAAGTACGCATCCACTTAAGGAATACATTCAAATTAGGCACAACCATCTCTCGGAGGAGTAGGACGGGAGGGGGCCGTTGTCTCCCGCCCCCTCCCCGAGTACGTCTCGATACCATCGGTATAGTACGGGTCCACTTGGTCAAGACCGTCCACTTAGCCCCATATTTATTGCGTCAAAAATTGGTGGAGGGGACTTCACAGCGAGACTCCGTTCTGGGACATCCTCGATGAGATCAGACGGCAGTACCCAATGTGATGAACCATCCTGGACTTGAAAAAATTTGTTCAGTGCTTTTGATATTTCTGAGCTCTTAATTGTGTTTTTTTTTTGCGCAATAAATGTCCCGTCCTGCGTATGCCTCCGAGAGACGGTTGTGCCTAAATTGACACAGTTGACTGTAAGCTGTGTTGTCAACAGTCAACACAGTAGACTGTGTTGACTGTTCCTTAAGTGGAAGCGTACTATACTATTACCACAACTACAAAAGCAGAAATCTTACATCAGAAAGAGTAGCAGTAGCACGTCCATGCCTGGATATGGAAGCGAACTCGGCAGAATCGTAAATTAAGAGGAAAGTGAAGCATAAGAGATGAGCCACCATGTTATAGCACGTTTCTAATCTCTCTATTTGGTCAAACTGACGAACAGGCATTCTTCTGCACTAGCTATTGGACCTGATATCTCACGGAGAGGGAGGTGGAGGGAGGAGAGCTGTCGACCTTCACCTAGTCCCTCGTGTCCCCTTAAGAGCCCGTACCGATTTCCCCCACGAGTTCCACGCCTTGTTTTCTCACGCTATCAGGCTGGGTCGGAGTTTCTGGAGCTAAGTGAGGGGATCGTGGTCCTGTGAAATACTCTCAAGTTCGTACCAAAGGTCAACGAAGGAACCTAAAGTGTTCCTAGTTAACTGCGTTTCCATAACATGTACGAGGTGTGCTTCGTACTTGTTAGGGAAAATCCTATTTTATATGTTATTATGATAAATAATAAAATTCCAACAATCCTGTTGGTGCTGCAACAAAAGAATTAGAAGTCTCAGTGAGAGTGTGAGAGCTTATTTTTCTATAGAGCATTTAATGGGAGATTAGATACTTTCTGTCGTTTTTAAGTGGTAGACAGGTTTGCCTTTCAAATCCTATCTAATCTGAATTCCTATCCTTCTCTTGAGTCATACATGTGACAGTGTCTTGGTTTTATGACAGATTTGGATGTTGAAACCAGGTACGATACGCGTGACTCCGATAAATGAGATTAGAATCCCCATTCTACTACCGGGATACCATGCATGGCATGACAATTGAGATGCTGGATGTATTCCTGGAAGGGCAAGCTTAAATTTTTTTCGTCTGGGAATGATTTCCGATCCTCAGAATAAGTATCGCGTGACTCATATACCATCGCGATATCAGATATCAGTTGGCTATACGATATCTCGAAATTAGAGATGGTGATGTCCTTCGAAATCTGAAGCTCGATGCTTATTTGTGTTCTCGCAGCACACTATCAAAACATACAGGGTGTTCGAAAAGTACCGCAACCCAAGGCCGTGTAAATATTTTTTTTTTGGCTTTCAGGTGGACAATGTCTGAAACGAGATATTCACTTAAATAAAGAATCTCCTTAGTGTCTGGTTACATTCGAAGTAAGAATTATACTGCAACCCAACATAAATTTGAAGAATGGTTCATAGAACAATACATTTCCACATTCGACCATCAAGCGCCAATACGATAAAATGTGGGAAACTGGTAATGTGAAAAACAAACGGTGCGCAATATCAAGGAAATGGATTTTCATCACATTCTGTAGTGAAACATCGACCTCGGAACGTTACATCGGCATAGTTGAGAAATTTTTTGCTACACTGAATGATGGCAAACGCGAGCTTACCTGGTTTCATAGGATAACGCCACAGCACACACAGCTAGGGCAACAATGGCATACCTGGAATCAAAATTCTCTGGATGCCTTATTTCAGCAGGATTATGGCCACCTCGAATCTCATACCTAAGTTCACCAGACTTTTTCCTGTGTGCCTTTTTTGAAAATTCGGTGTATGCAAATCACAGTCTTGAACAATTGCAACAGAACATTCAGCTCTGTTGGGTCAATTGATCGTGCAGCACTGATCCGCGTGTTTCTTCTCCATACCTTTCATCAAATCCATGTTGGGTTGCAGTATAACTCTTACGTCGAATGTAACTAGACACTAAGAAGATTCTTTCTTCAAGTGAATATCTCGTTTCAGCCATTGTTCCCCTAAAAATTTTAAAAATAATTTGCACGACCATGTGTTGCAGTACTTTCGAACTCCCTGTATTAAAATAAGACTATTCATGATCACAACAAGCAAATTCCATGCAGAAAAGTGTTTCAGCTCCCCATACTCCTACGACTAACAGGACAATGTCGACACTCCATCAAATTTTCACCGAAATTCCGAAATAGAGCTTGCAATTTCATGGCATAGCTTTCTTAGAGGAATCGGAAGAATACAGGAGTAGCATTGAAGAGGTTTTTTTTTCTCGTTTCCTCAGCGTTGCTTTTCCTCGCTTTTGGTTCAAATCCCATTCTGCTTTCGACTGGTTGTATCACTACCGAACAGCGCTGGTTGCTCTCAATGCGAGTCAGTGTTCACCGACAACCTAACAGGGAATTTTCAATTGAAGCTTTTAAAATTTATTTATTTGGATCAAAAGGGAACGTGTTTGGTTGCGTTTACAGTGCCCAATATATTCCTTTCGCTTCGCTCTTCATTAACCACTCCCGAGCTTGACGTGTCAAAATTGTACTCGTTGTGCCTGTAGTCATCAGTTAACCACGCAAACCAAGCCCGATCTCGCTTATTAGCTGTGTTTCCACATCAGACTTCGAGCTACAGACGTGCTCAGTAGTGTTGTTGGCACGTGACTCACATATTTTGACAGTGTCATCATCTCCGGAATCAGTATCCAGCATGCACTGCTCGAGTTCTGATTCACTCAAGACGATTTTTACTTGTTGATGCCAGCAGTCTGACTGAAATCGGCTGTCAACCACCCGCTTCAAAAGTCATTTTCAATACACAGCGACATCTAGCGAGAAAGCAGGCAACTAGCTGGAACTTGATACTCACCGGCACCATCTAGATGTACAGTATATCAGTTCGGTTGTGTACACTCGACGGGACGCGCAGAACGACGGAATATGCCGATCGAGCATGCTCGGCAGTCGCAGCATTAGGGTTGAAGATGGTTGTCTCAGTCTCATGGTTTTCTCAATGGTTGTCCCTGGAGGTTCACACTTATATACGAACGCGAAGTTACCTTCGAGATCGGTGAGATAGGGATTAGAGCAGTGATGAGCAACCTGCGGCCCGCGGGGCTTTGCCAACTGAATTTTTTTTCCCTCTTGTCTGCCACCCGGAGTAAAGCGCAGCGCTCAAGGATTCCGTTGCCTACTGCATGAGATACCGAAGCAAGAAATATAACATAAATGCTATATTCCGTTGCAAATATCCCATCGCTCTCTTCTTGGTCAATGTATCACTGCTCTCGGAGCAAGCGGCCTGCTTGGTATTTTGCCCAGAAAAAAATATGAGAAAATTTTCAAAATTGGTTCTTTGCATAAGGTTAACATCAACTACTTTACTACCTGGCTTTCAAAGCCGGGCTTGAGATTATTTTGGTACTCTGCAGGCGTAAAGCCTGTAATTCAGTATGAAAAAAAAAACATGCGGCCCGCCGGGAACCTGAAAGGTTCACTTGCGGCTCGCAGTCAAACGAAGGTTGCTCATCACTGGATTAGAGCATTGGACATCGTTCTTGGAAAGGTGAGCTGCATTGCAACGGGGCGTGATCGACGTGATGGGTTATCCCAACAACCACAGAGGTTGCGAGTTCGTTCTGTATGAAAGATGAGGGATCGTAGGAGAAACTTCTAAGGGCAGCAGAATCGTCTTAGTCTCTCTCTCTTTCGTTCTGCCGACTCCTTGGAAATCAGCTCCTCGGAATTCTTATTCCGAACCGAGATTGAAAGTTAATGAAAGATTTAAAAATGTGCATGATTCATTTGACAGTAAATGGGGAACATATGGGGAACCAAGGAAGACCCGTCTCATGTTGGCAGGGATCTCATAGGTGGTTCATCGCATTTCCAACTGTCGACTCGTGGCTGCCGACTGCTGACTGCCATTACTAGCTGACAACTGCACGCTGCTGGCTACCGACTCGTGCGGGGCACGACGAGGGCGTGGAAAGAGAAACTGGACAAACATCGTCACGTCAACGTGGAAACTGGAGGACCTCCCCCCCATAACTCATTAAATCATGCATTCTGTAATAGGGCACGAGGATGGCTGCACAGAGCAATATCAGAACCTACTTTTTCACGACGGGGGATTCCTTGCACTTCGAGACGGGTGAAAATTTTCGTCTGGTGACGACGATCCGTCCGCTTAGAAAGCGGATTTCCAAAGGTCACTCGGTTCAGACTCTCGAGATACAGTAGTTGCATGACTGAGGACTTATCTCTTCCTTCCTCATCCGGTTTGATGGGAATAGAACGAGTGGAGACTCATCCTTTTCATCAAACGCATCTAGTTCCTACTGCAATGCATCATTTCACAAGACAGTGCGGAGAGGGCAGGAGAGGCGTTTCCGTGGTGTAGTGGTTATCACATGCACTTTACACGCGCAAGGTCCTCGGTTCGATCCCGGGCGGAAACAACATTTATATTTTTGAATATTTGCATTTCTTTTTGATAATATAATCTTGCCAGAGTTTTTCCTTGTCAGAAATAGTCAGAAAATTTTAACTAACCCACTTGGGTTTCCGATTAAATAAACTGACATTTTGGCTGGAAAAACTCTACGAAAGTTGACGATGAATTTTTTATTTCCACGTATATTTCCCCTTTTCAACCCAAACGTTTCTCCGCTTTAGCTTCTGAAGCTGAAGGCAATGTCGGGTGACAATACATACAAGTGATTTTCCGCGTTCGGAAAGGCTTCTTAAGCCTGTAAGAGTGAAATCTGCGATGGGAGAACAACTCTTCACCTCATGCTTCAAGGACAATGTCACATGTTCACTTTTTCAAGTTATTCAGACAGCCAGAGGAGAATGATACTATCAGAAAGTACCACACTTAACCAAAATTAAACGCAATTATGCACCCGGATAACAATACTTTAGGGAACACGCGTATTTTGAATGTGTCCATAGGTACGCGCATTCGGCGCGCTATGATCAAAGAAAATTACAAATACATTCGAGGCATCCTTTTTCAAAGCTCACCCCTAAGGATGTGGTCAAGTTCTTGGTTACTACGATTGGAAATTCTTCCTTCGGCGCTCGCACCCTAAAATTAAAGTTGTTTCCGAAAAAATTGATAGTGACGTCATATGACATACAGCATAAGCATTACTTGGTGAAACTTTACGGTGCGTCGTTTAGTGTTCCTATTGCGAATTTTATTCCCCCTATTGTCGTCACACTCTTCTTGGCGTATAAAACTTGAAAAATATATAGCAGCAGAAACGTATTAAAAGTGGCAAAAACGTATAAAAAGTATGTGCCAGTTCAAATGTGTGCCGAGAGAGAGAACAAACAAATACTGTATTTCCATCGAAATCAGTACACCAATTATTTATTGTGTGCTTGACTTCAAATCTCTTCATAATCTGTCCTGAGGGGTCTTATTTGAAAAATAAGATATGCACTTAGAAATCGAACAGGTACTTCTGCTCCAAGTTTCAACTTTCTTTACTTCTCTTCTTCATTGAATCAGAAAAGTTTCCAGAAAATGTATATTTTGCAAAAAAATATGACCTTAGGGGTTTTACCCAAAATAAATTTTTTTTTTACTGAAATCAGTACTCGGAAAACAACGTGCATGCCAAGTTTCATCCTTATCCGTTTGCTCTTTTTGCTGGTGCGAAAATATCTTTGGAAAAACCGACAAAGCCAAAAACTGTGCCCTAGGGGTATGCACCGTAAACTGAAATTTTTTTCTGAACTCACCATCACCCCAGTTATTGCTGTGCCAAGTTTCATATTTCTATCTCTGTACAATTCAGTGGACAAAAATAATTTTTTGAAAACGTCACCTCCCAAAATGGGTGCCCCTAGGCATGTACCTCCAAAGTCGGATTTTTTCTGAACTCTCCATCCAAAAAGGTACATGTGTACCAAGTTGCAGATTTCTAACTTCTCTAGAACATGGTTAGAATTAGCGTCNAAAAAAACTTTTTTCTCGTGGCGAATTGGACAGAAATTGGAATTGGAAAGTAGAAACCTGGCACACGTATAAGTGACATTATTTTATTATGTTGAGGGAATATCCATCAGGTTCTTCTTTGCCAAGTTTAAACTTTCTAGCGCCCTCTGTTTTGCTGGATCAGAAAATTCGAAAAAATACGTATTTTGCCCTGAGGCGTTTTAACCGAAAAGTACCTTTTTTAAATTTTTAAATTACCGAAATCGATCCTTAGAGAACTACATGCCCACAAAGTTTCAACCTTATACGTTTGCCCATTTCGCCGGTGAAAAAACATGTTTGGAAAAGCCGACCCACCCAAAAGCTATGCCCGGAGTGGATGCACACTGATAGCTGAATATTCCCTCAACATAATAAAATAATGTCACTTATACGTGTGCCAGGTTTCTACTTTCCAATTCCAATTTCTGTCCAATTCGCCACGAGAAAAAAGTTTTTTTTTTTAAACATCGGCCCTCGAAAAATTCCCCCCAGGGGATGTATCGAGACAAAACATTTTTCTTTAACTTCTTGTCTCAGTAGTCACATTCATGCCAAGTTTCAGCTTTCCATGTTCATCATTTTAACTGATGCAAAAAAAAAATTATTCGAAAACATTTCCCTTTAAAATTTGTGCCCCCAGAGCATTTACTTCCAAAATCTGAAATTTTCTGCACGCAGCATCCCAGTAGGTAGTTATGTACCAAGTTTCATCTTTCCACACTCGCTCAATACGCCAGGACAAAAAAAAATTACTTGAAAACGCTGGCCCCCAAAATAAACCCCCAGGGCAGGATTCTAAAGTTTTAGGTTTTCCTTGAACTCATCGTCTCGGTAGGCACGTCCATGCCAAGTTCCAGCTTTCCATGTCTCTTCGTTTTACTCAAGCAAAAACATAGTTACAGAGGGGGAGTGAGTAATGGGGCTTGGAAGTCATAAGAGGCCGAAAGAACGCCAAGGAATGACCGGGAATTGAACCCAGGCCTCATGATTGCCAGTCAGGTGTGCTACCACTACACCACCGAACCAGGAATATCTACCCAGGCCACTCGATGCCATCCTTATCCGTCACAATATAGATGTAAAAACTTCTCCCCCCAAAATGTGTACCAGTGCACCCAGGGCATGTACCTGGTACCTCCAAAATCTGACTTTTTCTGAACTCTGCATCCCAATAGGTACTTGTGTACCAAGATTCAGATTTCTAACCTTTCTAGAACATGGTTAGAATTAGCGTCAGTCAGTCAGTCAGTCACGATCGTCTATATATATTCGATTTGATACAGGGTGGGACAAATCTTACCAAACAGTTCTTGTATACGGAAAATAGCTGTTTTAGTAATTTGGTCCTCTTTGTTTCCGAGTAATACTGATGGATGAAGCTGGTAGTTTTTGAAATTACATTGCACGATCATTTTTCTGTGTTATACAGTATGTGTTTTTATTTTAAACAACGGTCAAGATGACGTTAGAAATTACCATATGGTCTATGTTCAACAACTGTATAGTGACTTGCCCCACTCTGTATATATAAGATTCTCATAAAGAGGCAGAAGGAGACGGGTGAGAAAGCAAGAAGGGAAAAAATATGAAATGAAATAAATCAAGAAAAACACAGAACTGGACAGAACACACAGAAGCTGTACGCATATACATAAATACGCAGCAATTCACACATGGGAAATTGGGAAAAATTGTGAGAGAAAGCAATAGAAAAGCCAAACTGAACATTGAACGAAAACAAAAGGGGGGAGGGGGGGGGTTATGAAAGGTGCACGCTCAACTGCAAGAGGAAAAGAAGCTGAGGAAGAGAACGATGAGCTGATCCCGCTGTGAGGCAGGAGGGAGGGGAGGAGAGAAGTTGTCATGCAATTTCAAAGAATCCTGAAAATGAGTAGAGCGGGGTATGAGACGAACTGAGAATTTCTTGTCTGAGTGATCAGTTACCACGAAAATAATGCCTTTACTTGTTCATTCCGCAGGAAAGGGATATTCTCAAATATCCTTTTGGATATTTGGGAAATCATTCGAGAAAAACGAGCCCCTTCCACAACTGAATAGGGTGAGAAATTTATTCTCACGATTTTTTTGTTCTGAGCTAGTAGAGATTTGCACAGCCTCCGAGTGACAAAGCCTCTAACACCAGGATTTAAGATCCTTTATCTTTAAACAGTATATCAGTTCAAAGTGGGAACATTATTATTGCTTTGAACTTAAATTTGTGCACGGGGTTACCTTTGAGGTGATGCAAGCATGAGCAGAATCTATATGTTCCTCGATAAATGCGTAATAAATGAGTACAAATGCAGCTGGAAAGGTCATTCCTATTTAGTAAAGAAGAATTTTTCACGGAAGATGCAGAAACATAAGATACAGGAGGGATGTTCTCTAAGTGTAGAATGATCACCGGGAAAGTCCATTGAGGATCTGGAGCCCCTTCACCGTTCCACTTTCGACGGCATCGATTCCAATTACCTCCAGGATGGAATATAGTGGCTTCGGGTTGAAAATGTGTGCCAAGTAAGCCACCTAAAAAAAATATATATA